>CABPRJ010000476.1:6202715-6243345 GCA_902439185.1 Cinara cedri | reverse complement strand
GACTTAAAGTTAGATTCAACCAACATATATCAGATGAATTTGAAATTGAGACTGGACTTCGACAGGGAGATGCCCTATCCATAATATTCTTAAATATAGCATTAGAAATGGCAGTTAGAAAAACTCAAAAAAATTATGGTGGGATAAACTTGGAAGAGAACAGAAGACAATGAGGAGTACTAGCGTACGCAGATGATATTATCATATTGGGATCAGACAGTCAAGAAGTCAAGGCAGGAACCAAAGAATTAATAATATTCGGCAATGACATTGAAGTACAAATAAACGAAAGAAATACCAAATATATGGTAATATCTAGGCAAGAAAATCACGAGGAATATTTAGAAGTTGAGCATTATAAATTTGAAAGAGTGCAAAATTTTAAATACATGGGTGTTACAATAAATGGCAAAAATAAATATCACGATGAAATTAAAATAAGACTAACTGCAGCAAACAAATGCTATTACGGAGTAACGAGTATACTTAAATCAAAACAGGTATCATTCAAATCAAAAATTACATTATACAAGGTAATTATCGGACCAGTCCTTTTGTATGCGTGTGAAACATGGCCAACGACTAAAGGAGACAAGGACAAATTAGCAATGCTCGAAAGAAGAATATTAAGAAGAATATTTGAGCCAAAAATAAATAACACGACACGACAATATGAGAAAAGAAATAATATAGAAATACAACAATTATATAAAGAGCCACAAATAGTAGCAGTATTAAAATATAGGAGACTGGCATGGGCCGGTCATGTATGGAGGTCAAATGGTCTAATGAAAGAGGTTTTAAAATGGAAACCCCAGGGGGGACAAGAACACTTGGCAGGCCGTAACAATGGTGGATTGACGAGGTGGAGAAGAATTTAACAGAGATTGGAATACGAGATGGAGAAACAATAGCACAGGACAGAGACAGATGAAAGCAAATTTGTGTTGCGGTAATGGGATTCATTGGCCTTTAAAAAAACCGATGACGAAGATGAAGATTGGTAATACTTATAGAATTGTCCCATTTTCTATTATTAATGGGAAATAAAGTTATCATACTATACCAAGATTATAAATATATACCTATCTAAGATATTATTAAAGCGATGAATTATGAAATCCTCAACTGAGAAATCTGAGCAAAATTAAGTAAAACATTTTTTTAATACCTTTTAGTTTAAAATTATTTCCCTGGGCATCTTCGAAATATATTTCCATATCCCGTAACCTTCATTTAAAATTGTTTAGTATTTTTTTGAAGTTTTAAAAATCATATCCCCATAAATCTAAAATCGAAACCCAAAATAGTCGGAATAATATGTTTTTTTAAAATTTTGGAATTTAAATCGATCTGATACATTTTTGATTACATTAATTTTAAAAAATTATGTAAATAGGTCACAGATTATACTACATAGGATATTTTTTTTAAATAAATTGTACATTATTTAAACAAGCTTACCATATGTGAGCCCCGATAATTAATTGCAACGCCCACTCGATAATTGTGTTTAACTATTGTGCACAAATTCTTCTCAGTGTAATATTTAGTCTCAATTTTGTTTTTGGTTGTTGAAAAATTTATCATGATATTTTGTACACTTATATTATCAGTACAGATACTTCTAGTATTAAATGAAAAACCAGAAATGGCATTAAAAATATCTAAACAAATTGATCACGAAAAATGTGTACTAAAATTTTACAACATAAATTTCAAAAGTGAACATTCTTATGAAGTTCGCGACTACACTACGATAACAGGGTTCGAAGACAATATAGGTCTTATACTTCACGAATTCAGTAAATATTATTTATCGGTATTTCCTACTGAGACAAAAGTAAATGATTTAAGTAAAGGATTAGAAACCAATTCAAGCAATGTATATGATTTACGAATACGAAATGACTATGTGGTAAATATATGTTTACATATTGTACGATGTATGGATTATTTGTACGTTAGCCGATTATACAGAAATAAAAAACTGTTCAATATGTACAAATCGCATAGCCTGCTTTGTAGAAAAATAGAACTATTTTTCACAGAATATTGTAAAGAATCGGAAGTCACCGATGACGAAATAACTATCAGTTGCGATGTCAAAAATTTACATATTGTCTTAAGAGAAATTTTATATTTAAAAAAAATTATTGAGGAAGAATCCCTTAATTACCAAGGATACAAGGCATACCAGAGTTATGCTATAAAATTTGTAAAATTAGAATTCGAACTCATGAGTGGTATTGATTGGACGGATACATTTATTCATGCAAATGCCAGCTACGATATTTTTAAACAAACGCCAACACAGAAAGTTGTACGACTTAATTATCAAAAACTATGCGGTACAATAAATTTAGAAAAAGAATTAAAAAACTATTGTAAAAATTATTCTAAAGACATTGAAACAAATAAATGTGCACCACTGTTGTTAACTAAGTTTAGATCAACATCTGAAGAGGTAAAAAATTTAATAATCTATTCGCTCCAAAGGCTTGAAGAGTATTTTACATTTATACTTCAAAGCTCCAATAATACCATGTACCAATTAAACGAGGACCAAATCAATCAAAATGTGTTAAGTCCATTTAAAAAATTATGTGGTGATATACCGGAAATACTTCTGTATATACATGAACATCAAACCAATGACCCGATTGACTTAACTTTATTTAATTTATTTTTGTCACTTTGCGGAAATAACATGGATTTTATCGATCTCCGATGTCCTGCAAAATACGGAGGTGAATTTGATAGCAATTTATTATATCAAGAGAAATGTATTAAGGAAGCGATAAGAGTTAAATTACTGTGGAATTTTTATGTTCGTAATGATAAACTTTTGGAGGTAGATCAATTCACGACAAATTCAGAAATTAATACTCAATGTGCCGATTTAAATTACAAATATATTAAGGATATTTCTACAACCCTTACTGATTTCTACAATAAAAAAGGAAACGAAGTCATAATATGGACTACGTATGATTGGTTAAGTTTAAAATATTTACTCACCGAAGTATACGAAGATAATATCGACATTAACGNACTGTGGAATTTTTATGTTCGTAATGATAAAATTTTAGAAGTAGATCAATTCACGACAAATTCAGAAATAAATACTCAATGTTCCGATTTAAATTACCAATATATTAAGGATATTTCTACAACCATTACTGAGTTCTACACTAAAAAAGGAAACGAAGTCATAATATGGACCACGTATGATTGGTTAAGTTTAAAATATTTACTCACCGAAGTATACAAAGATAATATCGACATTAACGGGATAAAATACAATAAGATGGACATAGAAAATGTACCATTTACATTTTCGGAGATTTACAATTATTTTTTACCTGTGAATGCAAGTATCACTAAATTTTTTTTTTTCCAAAATATCATTTTATGTAATTATCTGGACGAAATAATGAATATGTACGTTTACCGACATGCAATATCGATTGTTGTTTACTTTGAGAATCGAGTCTATGACAAGGAAAACGAAATAAAAATATCAAGCTTGAGGNTATTTTTTACCTTTAAATGCAAATATCACTAAATTTTTATTTTTACAAAATATCATTTTATGTAATTATCTGGATGAAATAATGAATATGTACGTTTACCGACATGCAATAACGATTATTGTTTACTTTGAGAATCGCGTATATGACAAGAAAAACGAAATAAAAATATCAAGCTTGAGGAACTCTCTTAGGTGGTATGAAAAAAGCCGATATAAATTCTTTTTAAGTCTAACTCTTAAATGTGAAACTAAGGACAGTGTATTAAAAATAATAACAGCTATTAATAAATTTAAAAAGAATAGTGATTATTTAGAAATTCGTAACAACATACCAAGTCCTGCATACGTAGAACTATTTAATGCAATCAAAAGTAAAGTATTTTCTTCAGATAAGATTGAAAGTTTTTACCGCACTTTGAAAGAAAATTGTTTGACAGCTATTGATTTTGTAAGCAAATTTGTTGATATCGTACGTAAATCGATTAAAGTAATAAACCCTTCTAATTCACATTATGATTCAAACATTGACGAATTACCGTGTCATGATTTAACGTATTCCCCTAAATGAGATTCTTGGTGGCCATGTTATTAACAATACTAAAACTAAGAAATTTTTTTATTTAAAAAATTCACAAAAGTCCGTATAATAGTTCTGAGATAATTAGTTCAATTTAATGTACATAGTATGATATATTAGTTTGAAGACAACTGGGCTGCTAAATCAAATAGTCTACTGCCGAATTCTCGTTTTTTCCGCATAAATGTCTACAATAGTGATGATAACTAAGAGAGTGTCTATTTATTTTTATATTTATATACTTTTTTGTATTATCTATCATTTATTGGTTTACGTTTTAAAAAGTCTATTGCTATTTAATGGCCTGAAGTTTCTATAGTAAACTATTTGTTTTGTTGGCTATAACTAGCACGAGGCTCGTTAGAATAATATTCTACATAATTTTTTCCGTACGGTTACCTAATGTAATAATTACCTATTTTATTGAATAATAATATCCAATATTCTCTCAATCACCTAGGTTTAAAATAGTATATTATTTAAGAGGATAAGAGTAGTGTAATGTTTGCTATTTTAAAATATGTAAATGTATATATCATTATTATATATGCGTTTTGATAAGATTAAATTTACATGTAATCGTTATCGCATAAAATATGAATAAAATGTCTTCACTTTGAAACTGTACGTTTTAATTTAATTTTTCAAAATTGAANAACCTGTTTTATTAAATAATAATATCCAATCTGCTCTCAATCACCTAGGTTTAAAATAGTATATTATTTAAGAGGATAAGAGTAGTGTAATGTTTTCTATTTTAAAATATGTAAATGTATATATCATTATTATATATGCGTTTTGATAAGATTGTATTTACATGTAATTGTTCTCGCATAAAATATTAATAAAATGTCTTCACTTTGAAACTGTACGTTTTAATTTAATTTTTCAAAATTGAAAAATATGTGTTACCTTTTTGATGGCTGTATCTCAGACAGCTTTGGAGATTAGCAAAATATTTTAGATATTTCTCAAAGTCATTTGAAATAATATCCGACTCTGTTTTTGAAAATAGTGNTTCTCGCATAAAATATTAATAAAATGTCTTCACTTTGAAACTGTACGTTTTAATTTTAATTTTCAAAATTGAAAAATATGTGTTACCTTTTTGATGGCTGTATCTCAGACAGCTTTAGAGATCAGCAAAATATTTTAGATATTTCTCAAAGTCATTTGAAAAAATATCCGACTCTGTTGTTGAAAATAGTGTATTCTATTTATGATAATGTATGTATTTATCAAACGTAAGCGCACACTGGAAAATAAATAAATAAACACTCATTTCAATTAAAGTTCATCCAGCTGAAAGATTTCTCATTATGGTTTGAGCAACACACATTCTACACTATATTCAACTCAACATTAAATAAATTGTATTAAAGAGAGTATATAAAACCAATTTATTCATATTACACCATAACGACTTATATATCGTTGAGAAAGCATCACTATCAACCGAACTCCGCTCAGAATCTTTTTTTTCGTAATCAATGGTTTATCGTTGCTTACAGGTATACATCAAATTATCTATCACAGTGGCTGTACCCGTCTCGATTATCCTAGGACGTTTTTTTCAAATTAATTCTACAGAGACCACGGTTCACGAATGTAAGAGTTTGCGAATGACGTCGTGGTCGATAACATTCTCTTTGGTTGTTTGGTCACACTGCGCACCCGTGGCGTGGTATAATATTTCCAACGTTTCTTTGGCCGATTTCACCGCGCACGAACCGTAGATAATATAAATTAAATATTATCTATGGCACGTATCGTCGCCTTGTGATAAATGATAATAATGTGCGTTTGTTTTTGTTTTTGTTCTTTTTTTTTGTCACATTTTTTGAATTTTACTATTTTAACTACTAATCCCAAATTTTCATTTATTTAACGTGCGTCCCGTTCTTTCGAGAGTTTATCTCACTCCGACGGTACCGAATCCGCTGTCGAAGTCATCAACAGTTACTGTGTTTGTTTTTTTTGGCTTGATTTGACACGTCGGTGCAATAATATTTTCCTTAACAGATACCCGGTCGCCCGGTGACGGGATTGCGGCCGACAAATATGATCCTTCACAGTAAGTACATAATTACATAATAATAATGTTTAACAATAATTATTTTTTTGGAAAATAATTCTTCTAACGAGTCATACTAACCATTGTTGTAGGCCAGCCGATGACCTCATCAGCAAACTACTGCCTATGACGACTGCAATGACTGCAGCAGACATGGACAAGATCGTAACACAAATCAAAACTAAATTTAAGGTAAACACAACCAATCGTATTTTCAACGACCCTTTTTATTTTAAAGGAGCAGCACATGCTAGTTCTTTGAAATGTTTTTACGACCTGTTCCGTGTAGTATTTACCTCCTATAATATATAGAATACTATATAGAAATACTATAGAATATTGTTATGTGTTAAAATACAAGTCCTGTGCCCTTTGATGAACTGTGGAACACTATTGATCAGATTACGTGATATGAATATGAATTATTGTTTAACCGTATCTAGTCATTTACATAGACAATTTATTATGTTTAAGATAATTTTTTGAATTAATACATCTCGTTATATATTTTTATTTCTAATGATATTCATACAACATTTTGGAAATGTAGTATTAATGTTTTATAGTTTGACTTGTTAACTTAAACAAAGTGTTTCTGTGATTGAATTTGCATTGTACATATTATTGTTTTATTCAATTCTGTAGCAACCGTGAAAGCAGATTTATTATTGACAGCGTTCACTACATTGCAATATTGGTAAGCCGGCATGTAAATAATTACTGTATACCGTGGTGTTTTTTTTTTTTTTAATTATAAATCGTACTTATAATAACACTCATTAATTTAAATTATAAAAACTTAAAAATCAATTTCATACAATAATTCAATGTTAAATTATCTGTAATTAATTGATAGTTAATCAATTGATAATTCATTTTTTGCATGGCTTAATATTTTTACCTAATTATTAAAATGGTCACTATGCATGGTTTATAACATTTACAATTCAAAAGCATTTTTCATTAACTAATACTCTATTAAAGTTTATACCCTTTAATTTGGTTTAAACACTTATCTGTACTTATCTTTCCTTCCTTTTAGTGCCCGGTATATATTGATTTAATTTTATAATTTAAATACTTTAATAACATCTACTTTTAATAACAAATATATATTTCTTATATTTACAGAATGATGAGCAAAACTTACATACAATCATCAGTGTGGAATTCAACAATATACCAACTATTGATTTGTACAACAATTTACAAGTTTTCAAATATTTAGTATCAACACTGAAGCATGTCTCTCAGAATGTCGCTTAAAAGGATGTGATACCTATATTTACTGTCTTAATTCAACTCTTGAGTAATATAATAATATTACATAACTTGGAATTAATTGTGACGTTTAGGTTGAACATAAAGTTTTAACGCAGATAACAAAATTTTAATATTAGAATAGAATTGAGGGCACCATTTCCTATTTTTCGAAATTATTGCAAAACAAAAAAAAAAAGCTACATATATTCTAAAGTAGCAAAACTAATATGGCTGTAACACCTGTAACTCTTTTTTTGGGAAATATAATGTTAGAAAAAAAGGAACCTGGTCATTTTTTAAGTATTATTTTCTTTCAATTTTGCTATCTGTGCTTATACTCTAATTTCTAACTATAATTTTAATTTTGCTATTGCTATTGCCTTCTAGTTAAATTTAGACAGTTAACGTAAGTATTATATTCTCTTAAAACGCACTTATGTTTTTCTTACTAAAAATATAGTAAAAATGTGTTGGCATAAAACAAATTAAAACACTTTCAAAATCAATTTTAGAAATAAAACCTCTAATATAATAATATAATTCTTATTATACATAAAGATAATCTGATCAGCGTTTTTTGAAAAATAAATTATTTACACATTTACAGTATTTGAAGAAAAATTTGAATTATGATTTGTGAACTTTAGATAATGAGTTGAATATTTAGATAATTATAAAATGCTGATGGTGTTTTTTTTAAAAAAAATATTGTCTACAAATATAGTACATGTTTTATCTCTAAATCTGATTTAAAACATTGTTTTGTTTTATGCGAAAACATGTTTGCTATATTACCCGTTAGAAAAACAAGAAATAAAAAATATCTGTGACAACCTCTTAATGTAATTACCTTAGAATCAATTAAATGTATCATAAATAAATGTCAATAACATAGTCACAGTTTGTCTAGCAAAACCACGTCTTTTTAATTACAATATATGGTGGGTTCTTTAATGGTTTCCACTGTATTGTTTATTAAGATCTCAGATTATATTACATATCATATTACTTACAAATTAATTTGTTGCATATTGTGTGGATATTTTGTAATCATAAACTAAAGAAAGTAAAAATACAATAATTATACTTAGAACGTTATTTAAGATTGTGTTACCTAAATTGACAATATCATAAGACTGTTTTTCATATGGAAAATTGTAACTAAAATAAATAAATATGAAAACATTTTCATCTCAATTTGATAGCAAAACTCATATTACATACATTTTGAAATAAAAATCAGTGACATCAATTCATTTGAAAAAAAGTACAAACCCACATTATAGATAGCAAGTCATACTTCATATTTCTCTTAACTGTTTTTGGATTCAAACAATGTATTAGCTACTTAAGCTTAAATTATAATAAAATTATTTAACCACAAAATGTTATCATTTATCCACTTTTTATTCATTTTTATTCTGTATTAAAATAACATAATGTAAGACTTGTCTTAAGTTTTATATTTAAATTAATCGAGACTATAATTTTTCTAAGATAGTTACTTGTTATTTGTTTTAATCATGTATGTTTAATCATTTGTTTTTATTTTCAAACTGATATTAGAATATGTATCCAACAATTAAAATTGTATTTATATTATATTTTCATTGTTTTAGTTATATTATTTAGCTGACATTTTATATAATAAATTGTTTGCGTATGTACCTATGCAAATCATTATTATTTAATTACCCAGTTAATTATTTAAAACTGTTTAGACTTTATATTGGTAAAACCTATTGAATTTAATATTTAGTTCAGTGATAAAACCATACTAAAAAAAATAAATAGTTTCATACACTACAATTAAATTTAAAAAGACATATATTGTTGTATATTTAATATGGTTATGTGTAGACCATAATATTAGTATATCAAGGTTAGGTTATCAATTAGGTTATCAATAATAATAATAATACATAATAATGTGGCTATACACTATGTGCATATTCATTGTTTGTTGTTCAATGTTTTCGATTCATAAAAATATTTTGTTTTTTTTGATATTTACAAACAACACTATTTGTGTGAGCTCGTGATTTATGATTTATTGATCTCTTTAATATTTTATTTTCATCACCCTTTTGAGTAATCGGCTGTAAATCATTTATGAATTTTTCCTGGATCGATTTTCCGATTCTGGCCATAAATCACAAATACTGCCCTCTACACACTATTTAAATATTTCAATGAATAGTTAATTACAAACAGCAAATACACGTATAGTGTGTCGCTAACTTTATAATTATTTTAATTTTATTTTCCTTGCATTTATCTTTTATACTA
Source organism: Cinara cedri (assembly GCA_902439185.1). Taxonomy (NCBI): domain Eukaryota; kingdom Metazoa; phylum Arthropoda; class Insecta; order Hemiptera; family Aphididae; genus Cinara; species Cinara cedri. The sequence continues at coordinate 6,233,607 of CABPRJ010000476.1, read as the reverse complement.
GAAATTCAATTTCTATGTTTTAGTAAAATATTAGTCCTTCCTTGAATACCTATTCAAATAAAATATATTGTATAGTGCAACAAATGTAAAATATTGCATTCCAAAAAGAAATTGATTAAATTGCATACCATTTTAATAAAACTTGACCGTGTCACATTTTCCCTCTCACTTACACAGACTTAGGACTGACAGTCCTATTCTTTTCTACAATTTTCAGTTAAAATCATTTTCTATTGATTCCGGGACCTAAAACTGCTTAGATCTGTATCATTTAGTCATAAATAGAGAGCAGATTTTTAGGTTTTTACATGTATTTGTTGGCTCTATGCAGCGCAACGAGAATGAAAAATGTGAACGATTTATCCATTAATGAGTTTTTGGAAAAAAATTTATTTTGCCTAATATTTAAGTATATTTTGGAGATTGGAGAATATTCAGCCTATTTTTCATATTTTATGATATATTGTATTATTGTTCATAAGAAAAATCATAAATTTATTTAGCTCTTTTCTTGAGTTGTTATATTTTCATTGTAGGAAAAAATGATTATTATTAATTTAATTGAAGAATGATAAAAAATTATTCAGTTTCTGGTTTGTAGTCAAATTGATAACGTTAGCCACAATATTTCTCTTGGATCGTGGACAAAAAGAGATTTTGGCAAGTGATAATTTTTAGTTATCTATGAATCATTATTATACGTTACCAAATGTTTTAAAATTTTAAAAACGATTTGAATTAACCATTAACGTTGTTTAGTTTCAATTTTAATTTTGTTGTATTCAATTTTATTTTTTAAAATTCCGAAACATTACAATAATGTTGTCTTTTAAATATAGCCGAGTTTAAATAATTTATCAAAAAAAATGATACAAGTAAATGTATGTTTTGAGGTTGATTATCAAGTTTGAGTGCCTATAATATTTTAACATGAGGTGCAATATTAATGTTAAATGTAAATACCGTAAAATGTTAAATGTACGCATTTGTACAAAAATATACAATACATATTTCTTAATGTGACTTGTGTACAATTCTATAATTAGCATCATATTTTAAAATTTTAAGAACCTTAAAATCCGCTCTCTAGTCATAAATCAAACTGTGTACCTTGGCGAAATATGCATCTCGCGCTAAATAATTTCTATGATGGTATTCGGATACCGTCATACCATCGGATACCGAGTTGTACGATTTAATCAGATCCATTAAATTTAATCATTTAACTCATTGCTATAACTGTGAAAAACCCAATAATTAATTGTAATTTTATCGTCAGCCGGCATGCAATTCGAATACAGTAATTTTTACTGTATCTTTTTTTTACGTTTTTTCGTCTAAAATTATGTTAATTAAGAAAACGCACCCATTCGATCAGTACGTAACTATTCGGTCGATATGTCCATATGCAGATACGTAGTTCTGTTAAAACTTTATGAAAAAAAAAAAAAAAAAAATAGCAAAATAACGTTTAAGTCACCACTCAGGAATTACAGTCTGGAATTATAATATTGTAACAGTGACATATTGTGTTCCGATTCTAAAAAATGAATTGTGAATTTTTTATTTTTTGACGATTTATAATCAGGTAGGTAGGTAGGTAGTTGTACCGACACTGAAGTTTGAAAAAAACTATTATTCATTAGAAAATGTAATAAATAATACATCACTTCCTACATTATTATAATGATGCATGCCCGTTGTCAATTTCACGATTTTTTTTTTTTTTTACGACTCCGTAATACATCTTGAACCTATCGCACCTAACCCCGTCGTACCTGCATGGTTTTATTTTGTACCGTGACGCGTTTAAAACATTATTGCACGATGCCGCGAGGCTTTTTCCATTCTAAACAATGTACGTTTATCTAGCGAGTTATGTTTTCTTTTGCACAGAGACAATTTTCAATCGACTTAATGTACGTAAAAAAAATCGAAACATACGCGCCTAAATGATTATGCCCACCCGAAAACGCAGGTACCGCCAACCCGTATGCATACGTTCCGTATGACTTTATAAAATACAGGCGTAAACCTATCGATTATCCGCAGGTAAAGTTCAATAAGTCGGCGAAAAACAATGTAATTTCGCCGTAGCTCGGGGCGGTTAAAAGTGATACGTGTAATTATGTAATTATAATACAGTTCTGTTTTTTAATAATAGGCTATGAGTTTCGTTGGAAAAAAAAAATACATATATTTTGGGTGGGTAAAACGAATACTGTATATTAATACTGATCTCCGTGTTTAACAGTTTAATATTTTATATTTTATTTTACGAATAAGATTTGTTTGAATTTTAGAGAAAAAAAAAAGCAAGTCAAGACAGTCCGACAGTCCGTATTACGCGAGCGTGCAAAGTTCCCGGCTTCTAAACGCGTTTTAAAACTTATACAATTCGATACGCTGGTACCATTTTAAAAGAACTCGGTAACCCATTAGAATGTTTTGCGTTTGTGAAACTTGTTTGAATTGAACAGGCACCGTGATTTTTTCAACTAATTGATAGTACCCAACCCCATCCGGCATAACCTATTTTGTTTTTGTTTTTTTTTTTTTTTCTTATCAGTAACTCGCACAAAATCGTAAATCACATTTTTCATGTATTATATTGAATCCGTCATATTTAAATGAATAATGGCAATAGTGTTACGAATAATAAAGTATAATTATTTGGCAGCCAAATCAACGACCGCGTGCACCGACTGTGCATGTACAGGTAGGTATTCCCGTTGGATACAAGTTGTTCTAAAACTGCGTTTAGAGACCTAAACACCGCGTCGAAAGAAACAACTAATTATCAATCGCGTTGATGTGTATCGTTTACGTATCCATATAAAACTGCTGAACAAGATGGAACCGGCAGTGTCGACCTTGTGACCGATTTTTCAACGGGTCTCACGAAATAAAAACTGTTCGCGATTCGATTTTGCGTTGTTTATTTATTAATCCACCGTAAAACGTAATAGGCAAAACGTTAAACGCAGTGTATACACAGGTAGGTTAGGGTCGGGTTACGTAATCGAGGTTGCCAGAAATTTGTTTTTTTTTTTTCAAATGCCTTCAGTTTTCCGTGTATTCCAGACAATTTTTAAAAAAAAAATAGACGAACAAATTTCGAAACAACGAGGTGTTAAAAATTAAGTAACATTGAACAAACTCAATGCAATTTTTATCGCACACAAACATTTTTGTTGAATTCCCATCGAAAATAGACTGTTACACAGTATTGCGCCTGTCTATATCTATGTATGTACGTTTAAAATACCACATGTGCTGGCTGACCGATTGGCTGATCGTCATCGGCATCATCGCCTAGCCCCAAACCACCGGACGGATCGGGCTGAAATTTGGCACGCAGAGACAGCTATTATGACGTAGGCGTCCGCTAAGAAAGGATTTTCGAAAACGCAACCCCTAAGGCGGTAAAATAGGGGTTTTTAGGTATGTTTGGTACGAATATCTAATTGTTTATGTTTATTCACGGGTTACCTTGGTGACATGGATGACAATTCGGTTGTCACGGACAAGAAAACTATTATCGTTATCATTATTTACACTATTACCTATTAATAACAAAGCATTTCCGGGTCAGCTATGTAGTTTAGCTTATAATAACATAAATATTTTAAATTTTGGTTTAATTTCAATATGAATTTCATCGAGTCTTTGCGGATAGAGGGTGTCTTTTAGTTCTCCCCAACCCAAATGAAGTCGGAGGTGAAATGTTGTATTTGCATAGTAAAATTATTAAGGCTATGATTTTTGAGGGTTTCAACTTATAACCACCTCACCGACCGTTCCTACACTTGAGTTTTACGTTTTCGCAGACATTTTTCAGGTTTTATGCCCATAAAATATACAGACTGAAATCTAATAAATGACGATATACTGTAACGATGACACGGTTTGGGGGAAAATTCGTTTTTTTTTTTTCTGCGGCTGATTTCTGCTGTTCACGGGTGTTTTCTCTTTCTCGAAACTCAGTTTTCAGTCGAAATATTGTATGGTATTATTATCGAATTTCAGTAAAAAATCCCCGATGGCTTACCGTGTATATTTTAAAATCCCCGGACATTTTCACGTTAACCGATCGTGGCAGCCACGGGTAATGGTCTGTCTGCGAGTAGACGACTGTAAAATCAATATTGGTCGATAATGTTTTTGTGATATTATTGTAAACGACACGACGCGTGCCGCGTGACACAGTTTTACCGGGAAAATAACCGTGATATGTGTAGTATCGGGCGGTATACCAAACGTACCGTTTAATTTGTTCGTAAAATAAATCTCATTTCGTCGCCGTTCTTGTTGTCGCGTTTCCGTTTTAAGAATCTCGCTGTTCCGTATTTAAAGCTTTTCATTTTTCCACGCTCCTTTGGAGTTTGCTCGTCGGCATTTCGCGCTTTTCTCAATTTATCTCGACCCATTTCAACTGAATTACAACTGGAACGCAAATTTAAATCTGTTCATCTTACGTTGCAAAAACTACGCATTAAGAACTTGAATATTTTGATAGTGACCAAAATTAATTGGCCGATTAGCGCCCGGAATCCCGGTTAGTTCCACCGTGACTGTTTTAATATATTTTGCTGTTATTATTTCTTGTATTCGTTGTGACATTCGCGAATTACAGTTTTTAATTGGCAATATTCAATTATTCGAATTTTCGAACGGTCAACGTATGCTGTTCGCGGGGACACTGCGGCGGTACTAAAGAATCCAATTGTAAACAATTATACAACGACGGTTGCGTCTGTACAATTTTACTTTTCGTCGATTAGGCAAACTTGATAAATCGAAAAACGCACGACGCGCAATGAACCGCACATAAAAACAATATCGTTAAACAGGCGCACTACGATTTTTTTAATAATTCAAGATTATTTCGCATTATCAATTAACATTATATTATATACATTCAAAATCTATTTGTAATAATATTGGTCAATGGCAGTGAAATACAATAATATATTGAAACTATTATTATTTGTAAGAACTGTTTGAACTGTATAGAAATTCGGAGTTTTTTTTTTTTTTTATAATTTATGTACGAAATATTTAGTAAAACCAAATTTGACCGGACATACTTTTTCTAGAGAATGTAATTGTCTATATTTGTGGTCTTAGGTTTTTTTTTTTTTTTTTTAATGTATACATTTTATCATAAATGTGTAACATTGATTGATACGAAAACCATAAAAATCACTTTTTCAAATTTCAATTCTTTTGAGGCACGGGTTCTAGTGAAAATATATTTCTAAATTGTTAAACATATTGTTTTTTTGATGTATTGAACATTTTTCGGGCGTCGGAATAAAAAAAAAAAAAAAATATAAACCTAACGTATCGTGTATAAGTATCACCCTAGTTGAAAAATAACTTTAATACGAAAAATGATTGTATAAAACATCCGATAGATGGCGATAAGACACCCAAATGTGAATTAATCTTCTAGCTCGACCACAGTAAATGTCGTTTTTGTTGACGGTCAAGTGCGGTGCGGGTTAACCGGTTTTTATCGCAAATCACAATCGGACCTCGTGTGATGGGCTATTACATTAAAAATACATAATACAATAAATGTATTCATTGTTTGGCGACCGAATTATATTGTTATTTGTATTTGTGTTTTATTTCCGATTCTGAACGGAGCAAGGGAATGTATTAGTTTTATTATGATCGATTTGTTTAGTTTTTATTTAGTTTTATGTGGATTAAATTGTTCGGCCTAACAGAAATACTTGACAATTTAACATGATATTCACTATATGTTTAATTTAATAGTAAAAAAAAAAAAAAAAAAAAATTGAGCGTAATGTAGTAGTTTTTATAAGGGTTTTAAAAAAGTTTTGTCGGAATGAGGACGATTTCCCTACGGCCAGCATCGAATTCCATTTTCAATATTTTAATCTCAAACTCATCCGTTAGTTCGTGTAGCTAAGATCACTGAAAAAACGAAGGTCTTATCCTGTACAAAACCACAACACCGTACAACTCTATCACCAAACAACCCATGGGGATGAGGACTATGTGGTCTCTAAAGTCCGTTAAAATTACATTTAACTATGGTTATTATCTGTTTTGTATAATTTTTTTTCCTAACCGAATGAACGTTTTTAGGAGACCCCTCCGAAAATAGAGATTATCCGGCGTCCGTTGTTGCACGTAAACACTGTATTACAGATTTATATTTACGTATTTTTTTTTTCCGTGTAGCTATTGTATTATATTGTCAAGGTATTTTTTTTTTTTTCGCGTATACAGAATGGGAATTGTTTTCAAAGGGCCCGAGTATAAAGATACATTTTTGACTTTTTCATTTTAATTATTACACCGTTACAGATTTATAATTATAAGCACTGATCGTTTTGCCCGCGTTTCTGTGCCGCATTCGTGACAAGCGGCGCTGTCTTCGGCGCTTTTTGATAATATTTTTTCTGCTTGAAAAACCGATGACACGCGATCTCGTTCGGCGCTAATCATTACAAACAATCGCAGCTAGTGGTGTACTCGTAACGAACAACCTCGGCGGGCACTACGCGACTGAAAACCGAAAGGACGACTGTCATAAAACCCACAGTAACGGAATTCACAAACAGAGACAGTAAGAGCCGAAAGAAATACCCGGCGTATCATGTCACATGGGAACGAGGCGGATTACGCGCGTACAGTCGTCGTCCGGCATTCCCGTTCCGGGCGTAGGCCGAGCGAGTAGGTACGGCAAAATCTGTTGAGCGCATACCGAACCGGCGCCGCCGTGGTAATGATGTCGCGTGTCCCGTGCCTTCCCGTGTCGCCGACTCCCGTGTCGCCGACCGCCCGTTTTACCGGTCCCGTGGGGCGTTCCCGTATGTCTTCCCATTTCGCCGTCGCGCGAATCGGGCTATTCGTGTTATCGTTTCAAATTGAAATATTATTGTTGCGGTGGACGCATCGTTGCCGATGAAACTCCAGCGGCGTGAGCAATCAAGGTAAACGCGCGCATTCAGAATTATCGAAAATATAAAAAACTGTTCAACAATAAACAACGACAGGTGATCAACGATCGGTGGATAGACGGTCGAACGGATTTTTCTCATAATTTTCATAATTTCAGTTTAGTTACGGCGGCAGTTGAATAGAACTAGTGCGATCCCAGTGAAACCGACGACGAAAACGAGTTGTTTTTAACACGGGGTATAGCGGCGGATGGATTCCTGAGTGGGCGTGCTTGGAGCAACGTACGTCACGGGCAAAACGGGAGTCGGTGACGTGCGAATGAACCTGTCCGAGGGCGGCACAGAAAAACCATGCCCTCCGTTCCCCGATTGCATTTTCAATTTTATTCTATTTTCCGCCTCCCCCCTACTTACGAAAATTCTTGAAACGCCATTGCAGATAGCGTATCGGCCAATTCGGATCCGTTGCCCTATCATTGTCCGTTTTAAACGATACTGTTTGGTTTATATGTCGGCCGTAAGGCTTTCAAAAGTGAAATTGCGTATTGTACATTCGTTGAAATATGTCGACTATTCGGAGATACGTGCATTCTGATTACAAGCAATTACATTTGAGCTTTAAATTAATTTTTTTTTTTTACTCGTTCCCTAACCATTCGTACATAAAATCGGTTATCTGGGGTTTCTCTCAAAATACACACCGTAAACATAATTGTTTTGGAAAAAATGTACTCGTGTACAATAATAAATTATAGATAAGAACAAGTCAGCTCACTGGTATAATAGATCGGAACAATTTTCTATTTTTATAAACCGTATATTGTACATTTTATTTTTGAAATAATATTTTATGCTACCAAAATAAAAGTAAAAGAATCAACATTTTGAACGATTTTAGGGAATTTTCCGTTGTTTAAAACTTGTAGCGCATGAGTGTTATATAATGTTTGAATCGACAATCAAGTAAATGATTGAACCTTACACACCAACAATACAAAATTTTCTTTTAGGAAAAATATTACTTTTTAAGTTCGGAGCTAGATTTCTGGTAGGAAGATAAATTTGAAAAAAAAAATTGATAATAATATAAATTTTACCGTCGTAAATTTATCCGTTTTTTCACATTTTCTCAATCATTATTAAAACGGCTTAGAACATTGCAAAATGGCTTTGATCTCAATGCATCAACCATATCCCAAATTCTAACAAAAATTTTTTTGTTTTTCAATTAGAGCAAGATTTCTGGTACAAAAATATTTTAAAAAAATCGCACAAAATAGTAAAACTGAAAATTTCCTCGCTCTATCAGAATCTGAACAAAATTACGATATTTTTGGATTATTTTGAAATCTCTAATGTTTCTGATTATTTAGAAATAAAAATACCATTTTTTTTTATAAAAAATAGTAGACGGAAATCAAAAACGTCAACATCAACATTTATTTGAACAAATATTCCGTTTATCTATGGAATTATGAATATAGGTTGCCATTGAAATTTCAGGAGTCGACCCCCAACTCTCCCTCCCCGTCAAAAAAAAAAGTGTCTAAAATTTTCAAACCCACATATTATTTTATATTACACTATTTAATAAAAATGTTTAATTTATACATTGTCCTTTATTTTGTATATTATGTATATGAGAAAATTGCTATAACGTAAAATTCTACACTCCGTATACTATATTATTGTACTGCAGTTGCAGTTTAGTTACCTAATTTAATTTGTTATACTTGTTCGAATGACCGTACATTTTTAATAATAATACTGTACAAAAAAAAAACCAAGAAGACAGATATAATATTATTTTGTTATACTGTGCACTGTAAATGTATTGTGTTTTTATTATTTAACTAATGTGAGCGTTTCAATGTCCGTTGTTTGAATGACATTTCCAGATGCCCTATATACTATCATTGATTTAGTCGTACACTGCAACGTACAGTTATACATATTATTGCAATTGTGATGAATTTGTACGTGTTTTTTTTTTTTTTTTTTTTTTTTTTTTTTGTAATAATATAACTGAAAATACCACTTTCTCACATAATTTACCGCATTCTAAATAAGCTGATATATCATGAATAAACTATTCAATTTGTATACATTATAATCTACGTTCGTATATTATATTCTTTTATAATTACAAACGAAAAATCAACTATTTAATGTCTAATAATATGACAGGACAGTAATGATATAAAAAAAAAAACTACCCGTGAACAGCTGAGCTCCGTCACTAGACTATTATAATTTTCCGCCGCCCGTTTTCTATTATAGAAATGTTTCTCGTAAAACAATATAAATAACCGAATACTATAATAATATACTCACTGCATGTATTATATTCTAATATTTCGGAAAAAAAAAGTTGAAATTTTAAAATTATAATACTAGAGGGTGGTTAAAAGTTTAAACTCTCAAAAGGTACATACTTGATACTATACAGCCATGCATGTACAAAATTGCACCTATTGGTACCATTTGGAGTGTCTGTAGGAGTAGTTATAAAAACACCCTCTCAACAAAATGACGAAATTTAACTCAAATTGTATCACTAATAATCAGAGTTGTTGAAGCTACTTGTAGTAAAAGGTCGTTTACATAATGTTTTTTTTTTACTAGAAACTAGTAGAATATTTCGTATTTTCTAGTAGAAAACCATCATATATAAACGACTCTTAATCTCTCTGAGAAATGTTGAACTTTTAAGTAACTCGTGCAAAGTCAGCACTTGTGAAATAAAAACAGAAGGCTTTCGAAAAGTATATAGTCTTATTGGATATTCAAATTCTTGTATTTAAATATAAGCATGTGAATACTTTTTAGTATTTTAAATAATTTAGTAATAATTTCTGACAGTTATCGTTATCTTGCAATATTTTGGCTATTACGATTTTTAAATTTTAATTGTTTCTAAAAAATATTTTATAATAGTTAAACGAATTTATAATACGATTCTATCAAAATGTATTGTTAAAACTCAATAACTCGTTATAATATAATCTCATGTAACTAAGTGAAGCTAACTTAATAAGGTTATTTATTAATATAATTAAATAATATGTTGACATGCAACATATAAAACTGTGGAATGTATTTAAATTAAAAATCCATAAATAAGTTTAAGTGTTGTAATTTGTTAACTAATCAACTTTCCGGATCAAATTATTAAGTGCTTTTAAAAAAAAGAAATAAATTTCAATATTTTTTTCAAGCATTTACATTCAATTACTTTAAACTATTAAGTATTCCATTACAGATTATGTCTCGTACAATCTTACACAAATATTCAAAAACGTATTCTAAATACATTTAACAAGTATTTTTGACTAAATATGATTCAGTCAAATATGATTTTTACTTTAGAAATATGATATCTAACCGATAATACATCAGTTAGAATAATATTGGGTGTATAAAAGGCGGAAAACCTAACGTTATTATACAATCTATGATATTCCGTGTTAAATAAAGTAAATTGTAGAGCGTTAAAAAAAAAAAAACTAACGGAAATATTATATCTCCGTAGTATTACTGTAGCAAAAAATAAACGTCCATTAAGACGCACACAATAACAGCGTATTATACCGAAAGTTTCCGCAGCTACATACAGTTTCTGATACAATAATATTTGGACGCACGTTAATTTCTATAATATATAGAACGGTTATTATATTGTATCGTAATATATATTTCCGAGTCAATAATCGTAATTTAACACAGAAAAAAAAAAAAAAATGTAAATTTATTCACATTTGTGCACACGCGTATTGGTACTTATTTCCGGAGATTACCGCCGCTGCTGCTGCAGAGGTTTGTAGTCGTTCGCTACTCGCGAGGTGGCCGCTTCTCTGCCATTGACGTTTGCGAAAACCATAATAATATCTGATAGTAATAATGTCGTGTCGCTTCACCAATAACAGTAACTGTTTATTGTTATTTGTGACGTTTGCTTCTCGTTTTTCTACGGCGACGCGTGTATACCTATACACGAGTAGTTCGACATCACGGTCCGCTGTTGATGCAGCGGCTATTGCTTTTTATTATCGCCGTTATTTAATTTTTTAATGATACTTTTCGGTCGTTTATCGTCGTTCGTACTCGCTGTGAAAAAATACAAACAAAAACCATCATTCGCGCACCTATTTGTCTACGTGCCCATAGTATACAGAGTGATTATTTCAGTTTATTTTGGTGGGTAGAGTCGCTATCCATGGCTATCGTCGGACACATTTTTGGATTCTGAGCTGAGCTAGGAATGTATTGGTTTTACAACAATAGTGTATGTTTTTTTTCTTTGAACGACTTTTAGCAACCCTACTGAAAATTTTGCTTGGCAATGTTTTGATTTTCCCAGAGGTTTCCATAATTAGTGGGGAAATGTACGAAACGTATTTTATTTTCAAATCGTAATTATAAATAACGACCTTTCTAAACACGTATAATCGAACTTCGCTCAGAATCGTTTTTCGTTGACAATGATTAATCTTTGCGTATGTATATATTCAATTTCCCCTATATCTGTTAAATTACTCACCTTCACATACAACAGTGGCCCATTATGCGATGTATGTCCGTTTGTTTTTTTTTTTTTTTTTTTTTTAATAATAATATTGGATTTAATCTACTCACGGTTATTGAAAAAAACTAAAAACTAAACATAAATAATGTAGGTATATAACCTATAAGCTTATCAATACATAGTTCGGATTTCAAAGTCGTATACATTGACATTTTAGAATGAAAAAAAAGTACCTGCATTGCATTTTCCCGTTTTATGACCTCTGTAAGCCGTCAATGTTGTAATCATATCGACACCACCCCTTCAATTAACTAATGTACCTATATGATCATGTGGTTTATCAAATTACTAAATCACACTGTTTACAATTTCGCAAGAAATATAAGATCGTTCTATACGAGTATTTTAGTGTAGGGTGACCGTACGTCCTGCTTCATGCCTAAACTAACCTGTTTTTCAGCTTTTTGTCCCGCTGTCTTGACAAACATCTTTCAGGACGCTTTTTGTCCTGTTCTTATGTGTCGTTGCCAATTATCCCGTATTAGTTTTTAATTTATTTAATAAGATTTAAATATTTTATAGATTTAACTCACAGATTAAAATATTATTTTATTTTTGAATAAAATAAATTTTTTAACAAAAATATTCGTTATAGATCATGACAGTGTTTGCTATTGTTGTATTCGTGAAGAATAACAGCCCCGAGATACTGGAAATAACATGTCATCGAAGATGTACGGGTGTTTCTTTAAAATTGTTAATAATATCGGCGAAATCATGATAATCCGACAGAAAAAAAAAAAAAAAAGAACCTATACAAATTAATGATTCTCCTTGAACTGACAATATATTGTCCTGTTTTTTTTTTTTTTTTTTATAATACGGTCACCCTATTTTAGCGCGTCATTAACGACGGGAAAAAATGATTATTCCGGCTTATTAGCATATCGGCATTCTCTTAGTTCGCGATTTTTCGTTTTTTTTTGGCGATGACTGTGATAAAATAGGTGCATATCGTATGACGTCGTATCATTTAGGTATACAGTCGTACGGTACGCTTGTATTTGTTTCGTATGTACGTGCCGTCGCGGCATCCACGGAGACGGCGAAACGCGCGCGAGAATCGCACCGCGGCGCGGCTCTGTTCAGTCCGCAGTCCGACGGCGAGCGCGTTGGTCGCCGCGTTCACGAAAATTCGCCTGTCCGTCTCCTCGACTGTTGCAATATCGTGACGAACGCGTCCGTCGCAGTGTCCGGCCGATCGCACGACTGTCGTCACAGGCGCACTTACCTGACCCGACCCGACCCGTCCCGACCTAACCTAACGCATTATCGCTTGCGAACGGTGAATACGTCCGGAACATTTCGCGTGGCCGAGTTTTCACGATTTTCACGATTTTCCCGTTATAACGGCCCGACGGCTCCCCTCTTCTGCCTCACCCCCTCGCCGTGCAAAGGCCGGTATAAAACTGCGGCATAATACCACGTGCGAAATAATACGCGTACACGCTATTGTGGTTATTTTATTTTATTTTTTTTTTTTTTACATACTTTACGTCCCAAATGTCGTACGATGACGTACTACAGCAGTTTCGGTAGTGCGGGCGGCGTGCACAAAACCGCCGGCAAACACAACGGAGACGTGATCGCCTGTAACAAGTGTGGCGGATATAAGGTAGGAAAAAAATAATGATATCCTCTTTTTTTTTGTTTTTTTTTTTTTTGTCGTGTTATTATTTTTCTCCCCAACGATATTTCGCGACAACCACGACGAATACTAATTATATTACAAAGTCACGGCGTAGAAAAAAAAAACACGAATTCCCGTCGGACGTGCAGGGGTCGTTTTTACGTTCTGTATTTTTTTGAGGTAGAGAAAAATAAAAAAAAACGTTTAACCGTGTTTCAAAAATCCACTTTTCCGTGTATTTATTTTTAAACGTTGTAATTCATTCGAATATACATACAACTCATATTATAATTATTATTATAGACGAACGTATACGTAACACCTTTAGATACCGAGTTTTAGAGACTTTTTTTTTAAATAGTTCTCGGGATTTAAACTATTTCAACATCTACGCAATAATAAACTGTAGGCTGTGGAATATATTATATAGTAGCTTTTCTATAATGGCAATAAATGACGTAAAAGTGTAATTCGAACTGTCGCCTTAATTTTATTCCGTAATACACAGATTCATTAAAATTTAGGCGATAGTCGAATTGTACTTTTTACCTAAATTATCGTGGTCGAATTGCACTCGGATCGAACTCAAGTAACAGTCGAACCGCTCTTAGGTGATGTTTGAAATGAAAACAACCGAACTTAAAAGTTTTGAAAACATTAACCTCTCTTCCCAATTACGGCCCTAGGAGTTTTCTGTGTAAGAGTCAATTCAACTTGAATACTTAAGTTCTTGAACCAAAAATACTAGGGAAAATAATTTCATTAAATAATAATAATAATTTGGCAATTTCTATTTATTTTTTTTATCTTAATTATCTTGTGTAATTTGTTTCCATAGTTTTATCATCATTTTCACTTATTTCCCAACGATTGCATAAATTCCGTCACTTTTTTTCGATAAATGTATAGTTTTTTTCTTTTTTAAATTGACTAATAAAAGCCCTTTTTTTCTGTGGCCTAATATACAATATATTATATATGAACTTTATAAACATATATTATCCGAATACATCAAACGCGTTAGAATTTCGTCTAGTTGTAACGAGGGGTGCTGAGCGTATAGTTGGTCAGTTAATCGATCGAAACATAACATAATATAATTAATAGGTGTCTTGGCATAATACACTTACAGTCAAATAACACGAATACGTTGGAGTTAATAACTTTCGGTGAACATCAAACTACGTACTGCTTACTGCTATACTTTATTCGTTATTTCACTATGCGGCAATTACAACACGATGGTAACGTCAGTGCGTATTGTTCGTTCTTTTAATAAATTAAAGTTTAACATGCGCTTGATGCACTTAATTATTGTAATTTATTTACTCATATATAGCGTACATGATTAGGTATAGATATATAAATTTGATTAAACAATTTATCGAGCAAGGATTAATATCTGTAATACAGATAAACTCTCTCTATACGTTAAAAAAGAATAAATAATAATTTCATTATTATAATATTGTTGCCAGTAAAATTATAATGTAAATAAAACTTAAGCAACGTAGGCGCGACTATAAATAAATTTTGTATTTTTAACTAGGTTTTTATAATGATCGCTTTTTTATTTCAGTTTTTATAATAAAAAATAATAATAATAATTTCATAATTAGCTCGTATAATACAAACACATAATGTAAATATTGTACCATTTTTTTTTTTTTTTTAATTTCGTAAAAATGTGAGAAATATGCGAGATAGTTTGGACACATCAGAGAGGTCAGAAACATTATATAAGAATGGTAATGAAAATAAACGTAGGACGAAAGAAAGAAAGAGGAAGAACGAAAAAGAGGTGGTTAGATGGAACCGAGAATGATATGAAAACGTCGGGGGAGGGGGAGTTGTATGCTAGGATAATTCAGGGGATCGGGTCAAGTGGAAGTTTTCGGATGAGGGTGACCGACCCCAAATAATCAGGATGAATGCAAAGGAGGAATATAGTAAACAAATTATAAATTAATTTAATGAAACAGGTAGTGCGAATAAGTTCGTTAGGGGTTTTAATATATTTTGAATTGAATAAAAATTAATTAATTTATTTTCATAAAAAAAAAAAAAACAAAACAGAAAAACTTCTTATCTTGATCTACTCATAAATGTTTGTGATTATGAATGGTGTAAGGAATTTATTGGCTTTTTTTTTTTTTTTTTGCGACAACTTTTCGACCAGAAATTTTGCTGAATTTTAGTGATTTTTTGGAAGGAAATTTGTGTGAAATGGCTCAGGTCATTTTTGATTTTCCGAGGGGTTTTCCTAGTAAATAGAAAAATCGTGAGAAAAACGGGAAAGTTAACGAAACGTATTATTTTCAAATCGCTAATATTACGGCCTTTCAAAACATGTACAACCAAACTCCGCGCAGAATCGTTTTTCATTAGCAATGATTAATCTTTGCATACAAATGATATACAAATAAATTTTCCGTTCACTTTTCCCACCTCTCGCCTACAACGGTGACCCACACATCGTATGAAGTATGTCTGTTGTGTAGTCCTTGAATTAGAGTAGGTATCTGACTTTACCTATTATATCTAAAATAATAATAATTTATTTACTAATAATCCAGTTTACCATTAAAAAAAAAAAAAAAAAAAAAAAAAAATGGGATATAAAATATAAATAATGGTATTAAATACAAAAATCTAGCGAATATTACTTATATATATCTAATAATAATGATTATGTCGATAGATTTTTTAGAATTTTCCGTTGTGCTCGTTTACGACTGTGTAACATAATGTTTCAGAATGTTTTGATTGCAAAACTAGATTTGTATAGGTACTGGAATAGGTAGGTTACTTAACGGTCCACGGTATATCGTTGCGAACGACACGAAACATAGTGTTTAATTAAAATACTTTTGTGATTTTCGGTGAATAATTATTTCCGTCGGAAAATCTATTTCGTACTATTAAAAAATTCGTGTAGACGAACTATACGGAGGATACCTGTATAATATCAAATATACCTGTTATACACGTCGTCGACCCATATTATAATGTACTCCAACATTATGAAAAAAGAAATTATGATTTTGTCATTGTTCTAAGACCGCCACCCAATGTACACGGTACTTGACAAAATTTCTCAAAATAACCGACATTTCACCCCCTAGATCTTATATTTGAAAAATTTCCCCAAAACAACAAAAGTTTTTCTTAAAAATTAAAACCTCGTAATTACCTCGCATGATGAGTGCGCCACTTTTTTCAACGAGGAGTTGAGAAGGTAGGATACAGAATTGAATTTAATTAATTATCAATCGAGTAATCATTGCTAACGAAAAACAATTCTGAGTGGTATATTATAAACTAAATTGTCCTTTATCGAGTACTCTTTTTTTACTCCCAACTTTCAACAGTGGCCGGTGTGTTTTAATTCCTAACGATTTTTACTGGGGGGGGGCAATCGCAATCCCATCCAAACCTAATAGTCGATATCGTTCGACTTCTCCTCAGTGATATTTGACTGGGAGTCTAAATCTGTTATAAATCTAGTTGTCTAGTTATTTTCGATTCCCATAAATTTAAACACCTCCCCCCAAATAATGTTTGCCGATGTAATTTTTTTTCCGTCCGCCATTTTTACTTTGGTTTTTAGTTGTTTCCTATACGCATATCGTTTGTTTTATTAGATACGCGTTTGGAAAAAACCTTTATAAATAAGCGCGTATCGAAGACTGATCGCGAGTGCGATGCACGTTGTACGCATCACTTTGAACACATGTATTATTAATATACTTAACTGGTTCGTGTTTCCTTTTTGCCAGAATCAACAATTCACATTAAACTACTAATTTATTATTGTATAAACGTATCATATTATTAACTACATTACCCTATATATTATTCTATGTACATTTCTGACTTACAACGGTGGCGCAATAAGTATTGGTGCCAGATTTTTATTTTCATAATTAAATTTTTTACCGATGAAATTTGTAAACGGTTCCCTGTTTGTTAACGTGTCCGTTTTGATACAGTATTATCGTTTTCCGTAATACAATCAGTGGTGTTTCCATAGGATGTTCTACTGTATTCACGCCGCTGTAAACTCTCAACAGTTTGTTGAACAATCTCGGGTATACTGCTCTCAAATAGTTGTTTAAAAAAAAAAAAAAAAAAAAAAAAAAAACAACATTCGTCATGATATTATATACTATAATATAAAATAATTATTATTATCGTTGCCGTTTCATACCACTCAAATCTATTATACTCAGTTATAATTATGTTTTATTTATTCAAGTCATTTTAACTGAAAAATCAACAATATTATCTGATGAATTACGAAACATTTTTTTTTTTTTTTTTTTTTCAATTGAATTTTTGTAAAATCGATTACCTCGTAAACAATAGGCCCTATACGGTATGTTCATTAACCACCGGAACGATATAAAATACCCAGTGTAAGGCTCAGGAAATATTATAGTCTATACACTTTCAGAAAAAGTCACCACTGTTTACAATATCGCGTTAATCTGGTATCTATTACTTACACGGTACGTCGTATATACAGGTACCGTATTGAAACCGGCGTTAAATTTATATACATCGACAAATCAAAAAAAAAAAAAAGGTTAAAATGTTAGTTATTATTTTCTTTCGTCGGATTCACTTAAACTCTGTACCCGCATCCTATATGCATTAATATTTTAATTTTACGACTTGCAAAAGACCGACGAACAAGTTTCACCGTATTATTATCATATACACACACACACACACACACACACACATATATAGGCAGTTAATGTTCGTATTACCTTTAAATATAATATTGTATAAGTATATTATGATTTCTTAAACATAATTTTAAACGGTAATTTAAATAAATACTTCCGTTCCGTATCCACCTGTTGATTATAAGTTTCTTACGATACATGTATAAATTTTACAAAAAAAAAAAAAAAAAAAAAAAAAAAAAAATGAAGAATCTTGTATTTTTTTTTTCAAAAATATTTTATGTAATTATGAAAAATAAAAACAGGTTTTTTTTGTAATATTTAGATTTTTACCTTTATATGTATTTTTTAGTATAAATATACTCTTGTAAATGTAATACGTTTTTGATGTTCGCATTATTTCCATTTTGTTTTTTTTTTTTTTTACAACAATGTCTATTCTGAAACCAGATACAGTATACTAATACTTATCCGTAATTAATTTTCAATTTTGCGTCTTTTTATTGGGTGTAAAAATTGATATGGGTTTTTAATAACACAGGTATGTTTTTACAGGTTGAGAGTTATAATTAGAGCGAATACACGTTAAAAGTTTACAAAATATGCTCTAAAAGAAAAAAACAATTTTAATATTTTATTTTGTAAATATTTTTAATCGAAGTAAATTTTTTTCCATACCGAATGATGACGATTTTAAGTATTTTTTTTTTTCAAATTTGAAAACCAAAAAAATTAACTTGAGCTTGTTAATTATTCAAAAAGAGTTTAATCGTAATGTACTGGAAAAATGTCACTTTAACACCTATTATACACGGTATAATGAATAGAAATATCTAAAATATATGTCTTTAAACTCTTATATGTGTGTATATATACGAAAATAACGTAAAATATACTAACTATACATTTTGAGACGAAAATCCTATACGAGGATAGTTAGGAAGGATAGAATATTATAGAGTAATTTGGTTTACATACCGTATGCAATATTATAACAGTTCAAACGAAAAACGACCCTGAGCGAAGTAATGTTATTTGTTTTTTTTTTTTTACTAACCTCGATATCAGTAAAAATAATAAAAATAAAACAAATAATTATGAATCTATAAGGTGATCTGCTGAACATTTCGTTTGACATTTTAAATAAACCATCGTTGGACAGAAATCTCGTATATTGTGTGGTACTTAATGAAAAACTGGAGCATTTTTACTAACCGAAAAATTATAAATGAAAAATAACGGAAAAATCAATTTTTGTAAAAAATATTGGTAATTTCGAAAAATATGTCAAATATAGTATCATGTTGTCG
Organism: Cinara cedri; assembly: GCA_902439185.1. NCBI lineage: Eukaryota > Metazoa > Arthropoda > Insecta > Hemiptera > Aphididae > Cinara > Cinara cedri. The sequence continues at coordinate 6,214,447 of CABPRJ010000476.1, read as the reverse complement.
GAATGTCACATCATTCAAGGTATTACGGGAAAAATTCAGAAGATTTTCACTAGCCGAAAATGTGTTTTCGAGAAAAAACTCACATCTTAATAAAACTACCTAATTATATTGTTTATGCGCCGCATTCGGATCTAATTTATGTACCCTGCATAGTGACATCCGTATCCAATGAAAAACGTTTCTGAACATATTGTTATATAATATGTAATATGTGTTATTATTTTGTTCAGTGTGCGTCGCGGTTGGTTATTAAATATCCCGGGTGGTCACCCATCCGAGATTCGCTACTGATTCTCCAGGACTACGCTATTTAACTAGACGTCGACTCGACAACATATTTATCATTTATGTCGTCCATATTGTAATAAAATAATATGTATACTTGACGAAAATAATGTCATCTGTTCGTGGCATTGCACTCATTGCAGTACATTAAATACGATAGTAGTAACGATATGAAAACGACTACACAGTCGAATATAGGCTCCAAATGAATTCAAAGATTGCCTTTCAAAACATAGAGCTGCCTAACTGTGTTATTATTTAATTGAGTGTGTAACTGCGGAAACAGCATGAAATTAATAACATTTTAGTCAACTCCTATCAAAGTCGTTATCTTTCGTCACGGGGACGTCTCGTTGTCACCGTCGTCGGAAAAATATAGTACCATTGATAATATTTTTCGGTTTACCGGGGCGTCGTAAGTATTTGCAGTGCCCGGGGGGAATAATTAACCGAAGCATTTGTGACGGACCAAAATACATTGTATCTTTATTGTAATTCGCAAAATATCGATACGCCCATTTCAGATTCTGAGTGGAGCGAACAATGTACTAGTTTTACTACATGGGTTGTTTTTTTCTGTAAACAATTTTTTGATCAGAAATCTTGTTTCAATAGAAAAATTGCAAAATGCAATTATTTTTTGTTGCATTTTGGATCTGTTTGAAAGAAAGTTGTTTTTTTGATTTTTCATTTAGTTTTCTTAATAATTGAACGAAATCGAGCATGACGTGGTACTTTAAAGAACATCAGTCTAATAATTAGACAAATAATATTGAAGACGTATATATATATATATATATAGAGAGAGAGAGTATAATCATTTACGGGTGTGAAACTTGAATAATATCAGTGGAAAACGAAAAAAACTTAAAGCATTTGGAATGTGGAATTTTAGGCAGATGTTGAAAATAAGCGGGATAGACAGGATCATGACACAGGTCACTTTTTAACTTTCTCAGGAGTATCCCAATCAATAAGAAAAACCGGAACAAAAAATGCAGGAAAAACAGAAAAATTTACGAAACGTATTACTTCCAAATCGTAAATATTATGTCCTTTTAAACCGTGTACAACCGAATTCCGCTCAAAATCGTTTTAGTTAGTAATGGTGAGTCGTTTTTGTTAGCAATGATTAATCGTTGCGTATAGACGTATATTAAATTTCCCCTCTACCTTCTCAACTTTTCACCTATAACAGTAGCTCACCCATCTTGCGAAGTATGTCCGTTTGCTTTTTCTATATTAATTTCATAATAATATTCCATGTTTTTGGCTCTTTTAGTTTGTTTTTCGTGGCCATGTATATTGTATAGTACAAGAATATGTAAATTTTTATTTTGTTTCAAAAATCGTGAATTATATTTTTTATATGTAACTATGACTCAGTTTTAATATCTCAATAATAATAGTTTCCTTACAAAAAAAAAAAAATACATAAATGCGAATTAAATTGTAAAAAAAACCATCGACCAAATGCGTATTTATTTACATTTAAACAGACTTGACCAGTTGACCGAAACCTGGAGTTAAACTTGCTCTCGAAAACTCTAAATCCTCCTAGTTCAGATGTATGATATTCGTATACATCATATAGGCCTGACTACATAATTTGACATAAATATACTTAATCGAACGAACAGATAAAAATAGAGATTTCATTGAAATCGAATTGCATTTTTTTCAACTGATGTGAATTTCTGTCAGAAATAATTAACATTTTGTGTTAATTGGCAGGTACGAGGATGGCTTATGCCCGCCCCCAGAATTCTGTCAAGTCGTGCCCCCTCCCCCAGAATGTTTTAAAACCATTGAGGTTTTAGCCTTTTCACGGCATTTCTTAATTAATTGGCCGAATATTTTTTTTTAAGAATTTTTTTTTATCAATATTTCACAAAATGTAAAAAACTTTTTTTTTTGTCAACAGTGTCAACGGTGATAATAAAAATAACTTAGCAATAACATAGCTTGTTCATTGCTGATTTAAAAAATTAAACTTAGATGCTAGAAATCTGAAATAGCAGGGAGACTACATTTTTCTTCAGAAAGACGACAAATATAATTCTAATACACAGTACACGTTACAAAAACCATGTGATAAATATGATGACTAAACAGAATTAAATGCAATTATTTGAACAGTATAGGTACCTATAATTATATTTCAACCTCGAATGGTAAATACAATTTGTCTTATGAATACTTGCTAGATTAACCTATTTCAATTTGAACGAGCTCAGTGGCCGAAATTCGATAGTTTTTGTGTTAACACGGTTTTTTATTCAAATTAATAAATATTTCGGACTCTAATAGATTTATCCTCGTTTTGTTTAATACAATACTATCGAACGTGGTACTACGAAATTTTAATTTGGTGTGTGTGTGTGTGTGTGTGGGTTGAGTATTTATTCCGAAACAATTATAACCGTATGGATTATTATTACAGCTGTCTTTGATTATACGCATAAAGATTTCCTCGGGCTATAATTACATTTTATTAGTTTTTCACGAACACCTATAATAATAGTTCCGTTATCGCGTCGGTAATATTTCAGTAGTAACAGCTACCTGTAAATTAATAAATTAAACAGTAAAAATGCGAAGGCAGAGTTTCCGCTCCCCCTCCCCTTTAATTTTTACACCTATATATAAGAGGTTGTAGATCCGCGTTTGATTTATTACTATCGATCTATACGACGCGTTGTGTTCAACATTATTATTATAATTAAATAATATTTTTTATATGTATAGGCAATAATATTATTGCATCCAAGCGGAGACGAAGACGATTTTCTTACGTTTGTAATGTTTAATATTATTTTATTTATTTATTTTTTTTTTTTTTTTTTGAAAAAAATCTCACGAGCGCGATGCCCAAGCACGTTACCGGGTGCTACACGTACTGTATAAATATAAATCGAATAAATCGACACGTTTGCTTTTATTCCCGATTTATTATATCGCGTTAGTGAAACCAATCGCACGCTCTAATAAATACAGGTGGTGTAAACCGCCCGTGGCTACACCTATGACGTATAGGAGGTATAAAAGTGTATTGTTTCGCCTCTTGCAGCGTTTTTATACACACAGAATTAAACTTGATAACGTTTCGATGACGACGGCGCGTAATATGCAGAGGGCCTGACTAATGAATATTACGCAAAACAGGTTTATTAGCGGTCTTCTGAAATTTCGTCGGTTTATAATAAATGTATTATATTCCATATACGTTCGTGCCCAACATTTTTAACAATTGGTTTTTATTTTGGTTTTTTGTTTTTTTAGTATTTCAATTATATAAGAATATATTATAAGCGTATAAGAACTCCACTGATTTTCACAAATGTACCTATTAATGTGCATAAGAAGTTACCGGTGCGATACGATTGCGCACCGAACGAATATCGGAATTCGCAATTTTCCTTCCCGATTATATAATATGCCCTGGGTGGACAACAAATATCTTGTATTGTCGGATTGGTTGAAAATTGTAATTTATTTTCAAATATGTTTTAATTTTTTTTGCTACAATGACGACCCATTGATTTTTATTTTTATTTCCATTTTTTACCAATGTTCCGATTATTCATGCAGTACCTATACACTAAAAGACGCGCAAATTCTTTTTTTTCGTTTAGGAAAAATGTCTAGGTTCTCAACGGTTTTTCTATAAAATTAAAAAATGTCGACGTATTTTATTGGTTTTTTTTTTTTTGATTTCTCGAGTTACCTTGGCTACGAGGAAAACAACACGACTAACACTACTGCAGATACTACTCCGCCTAGAATAATTTATCGTTGTTTTAAGTATTTATAAATTAAACGACCCTATACCTTTCAAACTTCCCACCTATAATATAGCGGCTTGCCCAGGGCGCAGAATACGTCTTGTTTTTTTTTTTTAATTTATTTATTTATTTGTTTAAGCGCCAAATTAAAATTATGTATCCAACGTAATACATGGAACTGATATTAATAACAAGACAGTAACTGGATAACAATAGCAAAGAACAATCAAAATGAATAACAATAACCTAAAGTTATAAAGTATGTAAAATACAGCGATTGTAGTAACCGAACAACGAGAATGCGGGCAGAGGTCAAACTCGATTGGCCATCCTAAGCATTCTGTGCGTTAGACGACTATGGCCGTAAGTGATGGACCGAGTGAGAATGAAAAAGACGGACCTAATATCGTGCGAAGTAACTTTGAAAAAAACGCGGGAGAGAAGGCAAGCAAGGTGCATCAATAGAGTTGTTGAGAATAGCTAGAATCAATTGAGAGTTAATACAAGTGCGATGGAAGGACAGAGCAGTGATATTGAGACGAAGGCTGGTGTCAGAGTAGTTGTGTCGAGGCCAAGGCAGGTTGAGCGTGTAAGCGGCATGCGAGAAAAATGTATGCTAAACACGCCCGAGACGTAATTGATCCTCGGTAAAATAAGGGCGCTAAGCGACGGCGCCGTATTCAAGGATCGGACGCACAAGAGCAAAGTGCAATGTACGCATGACGCTAACGGAAGTAAAACGCTTAGTGGTCCGTTTAATATAACCCGAAACTTTTAACGCTCTACCAGAGATGACATCCGCGTGTTGAGCATAGGCGAAAGTGCCGGTGTGGCAATAAATACCGAGATGTTTGACAGTGGAAACGCCGCCATAGTAAATTTAAGATTTATAGCGTTTGTATTTATTTCAATACTATGGTTATCATTTCGCATCTGTATAAACGGACGTTGCAGCAGTTGGATTTAGTGGTCATTTCGGAATTGATTCCATTATGCAATTTTCGTTTTTTTTCGTTTTTATTTTTTTTTTTTAAATATTACAAAAACGAATATAATATACTCGAGTACGTTAGGCTGCACGCGCGGTGTTTTCGTTTAAAGCGACGCAGACTGTAAGTATATCTATAATTAAAAACTGATTTAAGATGAGGCCAACCGGCATGTCGATACGCTTTACGCTACGTCTCTATATAACATCCGCGCATGATATTATACATACAGTCGTTCTATAAACGGCTAATTATCTTTGGCGTGAGTGATGATGATTATAGCTGGCAACGAAAATTTGAGATTTTTCGGTTAGGTTAGGTTAATGGAGAGTGTACCGCACGCACGCGAGTGAATACGCGTGTTGAGCGTCCGCGACCCGTTAGCTGTAACTATTACACAGGTGGCACGCGTGTTTCAGCGCTACGTCTGAAACTCGAATGTCGTCGTAAACCGTTCAAAGGGGGGGGGGGGGTTTTTTTTTTTTTTTCAATATTCTAGAAAAAATAAATACAATATAGTTGAACGAACACGCGCGTAAATGCATTACGTTCAAGTTCGGACCACCCGGGTTTAAGGGACGGCGCAGAGTGCTTTGCATAATTCGATAAAGTCAATTTGCCGCCGATGATAGAACATCGTTTTAAATACGCACTTAGACTCGCTAAGTGGGTATAGTTAACGAAACTAAATTAATTTAAGCGACTCTTAATGTAATATTTAACCAGTTATTAATAAATAAAATAGTAATTAAGTCTTTCTTTTTCTTTTTTTTTTTCTTTTCAAAACTATAGTTATAAAACTAAAGTATAATACTTTTATACAGGAATACCTATTAAATTTTATGCGTGTTGTTTTTCTGATTAAAAATGTCGTACACCCGATTTAATATTATGGTTTACGGACCGCGTAATTTACCAGTTATTAATAAATAAAATAGTAATTAAGTCTTTCTTTTTCTTTTTTTTTTTTTTTTTAAGTGCACTAGCTGTTATATTGTAATAGTCGTAAATCGCTTTATGATTATAATATAATAACAGCGACCGATTTAACGAATAAAATTACGCATTTATTAAGCGAAATAAATCCGTGTTTTGCATTTTAAAACATAAATTATCGACATATTTATGTATGTATATATAAACGCGTGCATATACGAAATGCAGAGGAGTTGGGCGAGTTTTGGTTTACCGAAATAGAGTATAGTCGACTACTAATTTTTTCCGAGTCGAGTCGAGTTCAAAAGTGCAGTGTTCGAGTTTGGTCGAGTACTATAAAAAAAAAATAATAATAATAATAATAATAATTAACGAGTCGAGTTTTGATTATGTACATGAACATGACATTTACTCAAGTATATTACAATAGCAATTAAACGTTATTAATTCAAACCATCAACATTCTCTCTGAAAATATCCGGGTTCGAAGATGTTTGTGATATTAATACCAAAATGTTACATTTATTATTTTTTAAATAAAACAGTCGAGTACGCGAGTCTGACTCCGAGTCGATTTTAGTTTCCTCTATTAAAATATATCACGTTGTTATAAATATTTCCCGATTTTTAAAACAACATTTTTTTTTTTTTTTAATTTGAACTAATAATCATCGTTTTGTGTTTTCACTCATGCGTCGATAAGTTTTTCGCGCGCTGTACACTTTTTGGCGTATTATTTATTATTGTTATTTTTTTTAATTTTCCCGATCGGGGTTCATTCGTAAAATATTTAATGAGAAAATACTTAATATCTCTCGGTTATTAACGAGCGCGCCACTATAACGACAATGTTTATGGGTATTTTCCGTTGGCTGTCGTACGCTTTTTTTTCGTCCGGTCGCCCCGAAGCATTGTATTGTGTATTTTATGATGCGAACTCTTTACCTTTGCAGGGTCCTCGAATTTCGCAGTGAATACATTTTTAGATCCCGAGCGCAGCGAAACAGCTACAGGTATCAATTGTTTCAATAAAAATGCATTTGTTCTTTTTTCGGAAAATACTTTTCGACTTGTAACAAACGTTCGAAATTATTTTCACGCCGTGTCGTAAAATGAGCGGGTTTTATCTTCGTCGGTTTCCGTACCGCAGTGGGTACGTCGTACTGACATCACGTGTGGGTAACGCGTATAATAATGTACGGTATAAAACTAAAAAATACGCATTATACGCGCGATAACGCTCGGTAAGAATAACTCGCGCATTAACTCTCGCATTCAATACATTACATAGTATACTGCACACCGTGTTGCGATAAAACATTTGTACAATATTAACGTTCTACGCGTTTATTTTCGTCGCGCCTCTCGCGTGTTTTGTCTTGTCCGGTTGTAAGACCGTTATTGTAACGTTAACGCGACGGTGTAAAGTATAGTGTACCCAGTGAATTGTATTGTCTATATCCTTTATACGTATGCGTGTTATCAAATGTATATAATTTACCTAACAGTTAACCGCAATATCCGTTTCAAAAGGCACGAGTCGTTGTACATTTACTAGCAATAAAAATACATTTGAAAATCGCAAAAATCCGTATTTCACTCGTGTGATTTCTGTCTCGGTGCTATAGCTTGGGACGGACGGTTATCGGTCGTTTTGAAATTGTATTTGAATTGAATATCAAATACGAACAGAATTGTATACGTTTTGTACGCTGTAATACACTTTATCGTGGTTTTAACAGATGTCTACTGTTTTTTTTTTTTTTTTGCGTTCACAATCGTTTGAAGTACGCATATACTATAAAATATGTACTCGTAGTTTTTAATTTACTCTGTAAACGTCTTTCCGCGCAGTGTTCACGGGCATTGTGCAATCATTGACGATTATTGTTACTGTGTTTTCCGAACATTTTATTCGACCGTATTCCGATTGCGTTTTCTACGCGTTTGTATGCAATATTACTGAAAGCGCAATAATTTTGTCGCGACGAAAAACAACAAAACGAAAAATAAGTGCGCGCGGCGCATATAAACGAATATTATTGTTCCGTCGGTGCGTATGGGCGTGTAAAACAATCGCAACAATAATCCGAAAAAAAAAATAAATAAATAAATATCGGTATACACACTCCGGAATGTTCTATTCGAATGTTTTGTACGGAAACGGTGTACGTACACGAAAGTGGCGGACCATAATAAATCAAACTGGAAGTATCCAATCTAAATGCGCCACGCGCGCATATGAAATATTGCTCAGGGGAATTTTTATGTATTTTAAATTGGACATCGCGCGGCAATTAAACCGTATTATGATTTTTCGTGTTAGTAGAGTTCGGACGACGGACGGCGATTGTTAAAAAATGAGATACGACCGTTCGTCGTCGTCGTCGTCGTCGTCGTCGTACGAATATAATAATATATGCAATTAAATATTTTTGATATTTTTTATGCACAGGTGTTCGCGATTTGTGCAATTATGATTTATTTACCTTAAACTAGATAAAAAAAAAAAAAAAACACCGCTTTGAATAACATACTTGAATACTCTTAAATTAGTCGATGACGTATACTCACGTTTACTTGTACTGTACAAACGTATTGGTTTTACAGGCATTTATATTTGTTTTTTTTTTTTCATATTTATCAAAAACTTCGTAGTAATTTTCTTGTAAAATAATTGTGGATTTAGCATCGGCGCGTCGGGAAAGTAATTTTAGCGACGCAAACAATTGTTGTATTAATTTACTATGACAAGAGTTTTTTTTTTTCTCTGTTTACGAACGACTTTTTGCCCAGATATCTTGCTCTGATCATTGTCTTCACGAGTGGTTTCTGGTAGTAAATTATCTCTAGTTTATGAAATTGTGCGATTTTTTCGTCGTTTTTCGATTTTCATTGTAATTTTCAGGACCTGCAAATCGCGATAGCTCCCGCCGTTATGAAAAAAAATCTAACATTCAATAATATTTTACAATTCGACAGTACATCTTTTTTTATGGTGGGAGGCGGGAATGAGACAGCAAAACTGTCTTACGTACACTGTTGAGTTTTCAATTCAATAAATATAAATTGTATACAAATGAAATTCATATTGCTATAAATTTAAGTAAATTAATTAATTGTTAAAAAAATATTTAACGAGTAATCACGTTAAAAAACGAGGATACATATACGAGTATAGTATATACACCGAATATAAAACAATTGGTTTAGTTTAATTTTATATTAATGTGTGTACGTCATACAATGAAACCCGCGTGGATTTTTTTGAACGCAAATCAGTGTGAAATATATTCTATAATTCGATTTTTTTTTAGCACGTCATTATACGCGCCAACGAAATTTTGTTATTAACTGTTCGCTTTTATTAACATATTATGTAGGTGTACTTGTATAATTAACCAATAATTTGTACACATAATTGTATACCATGGACTTGATAAAAGGTCATTAATAGACTTGAAATAAAAAAATGAATACGTACGCAGAGAAAAAAATTAGTTACATTATTCCTGTTTAATAATTATAATTATTTAATTTAGTAGTTTATTGAATTTATAATATTAACGTTGTATTTTATCCCATGATATTGTTATATTATTATTCCATATTTGAAGACTTAATTGCGCGTTATTGGTTAATCTTGACTACTTATACCTATTTTATATTATTAAATGTCTAATAAGTGTATGTTGTTTTTTTTTTTTTTGTTCTAGGTAAGCAAGCGTTATTTTATACTTACAAAAAAATCGACATAATTTCAAATATTTTCTTCCGGTTTTCGTCAAATAATATTGTGTACGTATTTAAATATGTCCTATGTCTGTAACCGTGAATGAACTTGCAGTAAGTACCCTGTATGAAATAATATTTATAATTTTGTATCATAGTTTAGCAAAGAATGTAATTATTTTAAGTATTTATTTTTTTACTTGATTTGTTCACTTAATTCCTTAAAAGATGCGGGATTCTTACCGGGTAGTTATAGAAAACTTTTTTTTTGAAATCTCCACTTGTTTACCCCTATTCTATTTTTGTTATTTTTTTTTACTCGGAAAAATTATTTTTAGTATTAGTTAACATTGTTCAAATTGTTCATATTGTACCTCAAATAAAGATATATCTGGTGATATTTTATTTGAAAAATGTTTATAAACAAATACAATGAACCGAAAACGATTAATGATACTCAGTTTTTTTTTTTTTGACATTCGCTGACAAAACACGCCTAATACTAAAAAATCTAACCAGTTTACCGATCAGGATTCGTTATGATTACCATCGTCACTTTCGGTATATAAACCAAAAATACCGATTCTTAACTTCCTAACGACGGCAGTGGTATTAACCGCAATACGTCCAGCTTTTTGAATACCTTTTATGCTTATAAAATAAAATGTCTGTTTCTTCGGCTCTGCGCTATACGCAGCCGAATCAATTGCACGCTGCAAAGGTCTGACAATTTACATACAGAAGCGGACGGATGTGTCGTCGCACCTGGAAGCCGGATTTCTGAAATTCAATACCTAAAGGCTGCAGGCTGACACAGTTTTTATTGAATTTTTGAAACAAAAATATATATTTTCTTTTTTCGATTGCTAACGGATTGCCAGGAGCACGGCAGTAACAATCAGACAATTTCTGTGATAGGGACGGGAATGAAAGCGGGCAATCACGAGGAGACACGTTTTCATTAATTTTGTTTTAAACGTTTAGATTCGTTGATCAGGAATAATGTATTGGTTTTATTGTGCGTGTTTTTTTTTTCCTGCGGCAAACAAATTTTCAACTAGATACCCTACTCGGATTTTCACGTGACGCGTTTTTTTTTTTCTGAAAACGATAATTGCATCCAATCGGCGTGTGTCGGTGAGGCTATTTTTCGATCGTACTTGCCGTTTTCCTGAAAATCCGGGGAAAACCGGCAAATCCGTACAGGCATATCGCTTACATAATGAGTACTGTCCGTTACACCAGTGGTGGCCAAACTTTTTCCGGTATGAATATATTTTTCCATTGATGATCGACTTCCCGATGAAAATGTATGGTTGAATAATGTTTTTTTTTTTTATTAAGATTGGTATTGTAGTAATACAAAAATATCGTGTAAACGCAATTGCCCGCGGTACGAACGCCGTTTGGCCGTACCGTCTGTTTGATACATCGACGGAAACGCGCGTTGCATTAGGACGCGTTTGGATGAAAACGATCGGCAATTATTGCGTTTCGTCTATTAATCGTGTGTATATATAAAGAAAAAAAACGAAAAAAACAAACCAGTTCCTCCGTCGACGGGCTACGGACGCGTTCAAAACCGCGACCGCGATGGTCTGCTGCCGAACGACCGTCCGGGGCCGTCCGCGCGCCGTCCGTTGCACGGCAGTCGCCGCAGAATGTCATTGCGCGTCGTCGTTACCGTTGCCATTTCTTTTTGACGCCGTCGCGTCGCGTTCTCGTCGCCCGCGCGTAACGTCGCGGACGCGGCCCCCGGCGCGCCAGACGGATTCGATTGAGCCGCGCGCGTCGTAACGCCCGCAATTATATTGTTGCGCGCGCGGCGTTAATGACCGTCCCGTTTTCTGTCGGTCGGTGTGCCGTCATTATTAAGTAGCGGATTGATTCGCGCCGAAAAAAAAAAAAACCGATCGGCCGCCGCGGCGCGGATCGATAATCATAATAATTATCGACCACCGTTGCAGCGCCCGGACGAGCGATTTCGACGGACCCCCCCCTCCAC
>CABPRJ010000476.1:5937080-6202439 GCA_902439185.1 Cinara cedri | reverse complement strand
CCCCCCCCCCCCCCCCCCCTCGACGACGCGCGCGCGCGCGCCCTCGGCCGAGTTTGACGCGACGCCGCGGAGGGACGCGGCGCGTAATAACAACAATAACGATGATAATAACAATAATAACGATAACGATAATAACGATAATAACGGTAATAACGATAATAATAACGCGTTCAATTTCGCGCGCCTTAATAACCCCTTTTAGCGGCCGCCCGCCCGGTACACCGCAATGATGTACGTGTACGTAATTTGAATCGTAATTATTGCTCGAATTAATAATCGCATATCATTACAACGCGGCGTTGTCGCCGCTATATAATACGCGTTATGAAATTATCGTTAAAAAAAAAAAAAAAAAAAAAAAAAAAAAAATACTCGTGTTGTTTTTGTGCGCGCGCGTCGATACCCGGCCTCGTTAAAATTCAAATTGCTTTTCCGTTATTAAATCGCCGTATACACGACCGTACACATTTTCATACGCGCGTATGCGTTACCTGCGCGCGCGTCGGCGCCGAGCAAAAGTTTTCGATCACGCCGCGATCCGACAGCCGCAAAGCTACGCACACACGCTTGCCGCTTACATAATTCATCACGGTCGGGTTATAGTTAGGTAAATGACAAAAAAAAAAACCAATTAAAATTATTTATTAGAATTTGATTTCCAAATGTATAAAACTCAGTTGATTTACAGAAGTTATTCGGCGACAGCGTAATAACTCGGATAAGAAAAATTGAAATTTATTATGTTATTATATTTTTGTTTTCTGTTGTGTGCGGCTACCCTAAAAGCCTATCTTTTTTTTTTTCAAAAATTAAACCCTACGTTTTTTATTCGCATTGCAAAACAGTTTTTATCCTATTATATATAGATTTCGAACCATCGACAGTTCACGTATTTATAAATATAATTATAATATAATTTTTTTTTTTTTAAAACTAATACAATACACACGTACACTGATAATATTGGCATATAATTCGGCGGTAAACAAATCGTTGTAATCGACGAAAAACAGTTATTTGCCAAAATAATGCGAGCCGGTGACGCATTTAGGATTTGGCCGAACGGAGAGTTATTGAATTTGGAAACTGTATCATAATATTTTGTGACGTATACCCGGACTAAAGATTCAATTTTTTCAATTTATATATTTTTGTGAGTTAATTGTATATTTTTGTAACTAATAACTCCAACGGCCGTAGAATTATCATCGATACCGGTAATCGTTATAATTTATTTACTATTTCGGTACTAATTTAATCTCCTACGCATCATATTGATTTTATTGTAGGTATCGTTTTCAAAAGGAAAATGCATACTTCCAGTTGTATTGTTATATAACTGTATGCATACGAGTATAGTACAGGTACCGACCGAAACATCGAATTTTCTATTTTTCCGAATAAAATTGTATAGAAATTTGCATTTAAAAATATGTAGATACTGAAAAAAGACAAGTTGGGAGATATATATCCCTAATTCTCCCCTTCTCCTCCCTCCCCCCCCCCCGTAAATAGGTCACTGGCGCTTGTATCGCTCGACAAGCTTTCAAAAGCGGCGTATAGTCGAAAACTCGTACGGTACACGGGAATTCCGGTACATTTCCCGCGAGATACGCTTCGTTTCGTTAACGATAAGCCGAACCTCGTGCAAACGGGACGGACATCAAAGGCGGAAAAAGCGCTTCGTCCTCTCGTTATCCGTCGTTCGGACCTCCGCGAGGTCTTAGTCAATAATACATCATCGTTTTGACCAAGCGAACCAAAAAAAAAAAAAAAACCGCGCACCGTATATTAATCCTTTTTTTTTTTTCTGGCAAAGTCCCATTAAGGGGACGATGACGACGTCCGTGCAATGGATTTCGCTTGTCAATACCTACACGCGCGCTTTGCGACACAAGAGCACCTTGTGATTTTTCTTAGGTTTCAACACGCATTTTGCGTCACGCTACTCGTACCGCGTCATCAAGTCTACACCGTACGGTTCGAATAAACATTTGAAGTTTTCAAAAACCAACTTCGCTACTCGTTAACACGTTATAAACAGGGCGAGGGACTTCTAGCGTTTGAACATTATTTTTGAAAGATTAAAAAAATAATATAGTCAAACATAAACACCGTTCATCGTGTAAGCAGTATAAATTCTAAATTTTGCATGTATTTTCATATTTTAGCAGTAGTAAGTGCTATACAAAAGGACACAAACTCACATCTTATCTTATTGTATGCCGTGTATTATGTACGCGTTTTTCGATTTGCATTGTTCAAATTCATACTCACTGATGTGCAATAGCATAGTGGAATGAACAATCGCGTATAATAGTTAATTTAGTTAGCAAACAAACAATAAGTTTGAACAATAATTCTCAAAATATTCATCTCGAAACACAAAGTTTGTACGTTTAATACGGTTTTACCAAAAAACAAAAAAAAACAAATTAATTAGTTATGTTTCACGTTTTTAGTAATTTCAATAAAACAATTTGTTAAAAGCATATTTTAGTGGATACTTTTTTCTTAGAGTTAGACGTCCTTAAGTCTCCTTTAAAAATATATTTCCGCGAACTCGACCGAAAATACGTTCGTTACTGTCAAACTTAACGAAAACACGCGCAATCGGTTTTCATTTCCGCCAAAATTATTACTTTACTTGGGTTTTAACGTTTGAATATGCAATCCACTATTTTCGTATACAATGATTGACTCTAATATTCGGCTTTTGATTCCTGACGCGATTTTTTCGTTTTGTTTTACAATACTATAGGGATTTGCATTTTTACCAAATTTATTTAGCCTTATTTTCATAAAGTTAGAAGAATGTAACGTTGAACTCGGCTTTGACGCTTTCATTTTTTCGGCTATTATTTTACCGTTTTTGGATTATTTTTTCCAATGTTTTTTTATGCATTCAAACTGAGCAATTGTAAATATTAAAAATCAGTGATATCTATTCATAACAAAACGTTTTATTTACATAAATATTACGGTTTACTGTACATTTTAGTTTTTTTTTTTTTTTTTTTTTTTTTTTTTTTTTTAGTGGGGGTTTTCAATGTTCCACTCGTTACCGTATTATTATTTATTCGTTTGAAACGTTTACGAACCGTGCGAGTTTTGAAACGTTGCTTTGAAGTTTCAACTGTCACCGACATTGCAGTAATCGTACGTAACGTTTTTACGTCGTCGCGTTCCCGCGCGGATCCGCACAAAATGATTGGTCCCCCGAAGCGAGAGGCGGGGCTTCCTCTTGTCCGTTTCGTCCGCTACATGCACGTGTCCGGACCTCTGCAACCGCACTTATACAAGATAGGTACCTGCGTATCGACATCCGACCATGTGAACCAAAGAGGAAAAATGAAAAAACGGCCACCGCAACCCGGCGGGTAGATTTACCGCGTGCCATTACGTATTGTTGTCGGCCGTTTACGTCGGTTTTAATTTGTTTTCGCACACGTAATGTTTAGTTGCATAACAATAAAAAATAATAATAAACTATCATATCGATAATAATCGAATTCGCGTTCAAAGACATTTCACGAGTGTAGTCCTCCGCTCGTGTCATTATCACAGTAATACGATAATACGTTGTGCGATCGTGCGGTTTATTCAAAAATACGTTTACGTAAAACCGCAGGAAATGAACAAAGAGATTTATTTTATAGTTAAAACATCTAAAGCGCGAAATATTTCTGAGAAACCTCGTCTGCGTTCTGCATTATGGTGCCTACATGAATCGTAATATGTATAGGCGGTGATAATGGTAAAATACATTTTTTTTTTTTTTTTATAACGATTAAAATATTGGGTAAGAAAAACGGATATTGTTTACTCAAGTTTTTGTCGGGCAAATACCCAAATCACATTCGCCTACCCCTTCGCGCGATTACTCACCCGTGAGTCTTGATTATGACGCATCACCTACAAAACGTGTTTGCGTGTGCCGAACGAAAAAAATATCATCGTTTTTGTCGCTTTCGAGCCCGTCGACACTCGGAAACGTTGTTTTTAACGCGGTGGCCAGGATATTTTATATATATAGTAGTTTCGTGACATGGTCAGCAGAGGGAATATAATATTTCTAACGACCGCCGCCGCCGTATTCAATTGCCCGTATCGTCGAACGCTGACGGCGGTGGTCCTCGGGGCGAAAACGTTTCTGAACGCGATCCGCTACGCTTAACACGAACAGTGTGCACGTACATACGCTCCACGGGATTTACGAGTGCCGTGCGCGCAATTTTTAGGGTTTTAAAGAGTGATTTATTATTATTTTGTACGAGTATTATTTTTTTTTTTTCGGTTTTTTCTCCCGCTCTCTCTTCGACCGTATACTTTTGTTTTCGGCATTAGATCTCGTTAGGCACGTTCGTATATATGGTACAATATAATACGTTTTCGGCCTACAGTGGACGATGGTTTATCGTCTGCGACAAAAGCATTATACCGCCGCCGTATATAGATATATACGTATATAGATGGTCGCACGACGGCTTAATATGTTAGGCCGCTGAGAAAAGCGGCGCCGAAAGTTCTTGTCGAAAACTTCTACGACCGTCAGCGATCCTCGTGTATTACCCACGAACTAACGCAATAAACAAAAGTGAAAAAAAAAAACTAAATCCTGTTTAGTGGATTTCAATTAATTATCACAGTAGATTAATTTGTTATCGTAATATATTATATTACGGAGGGTATGATAATTCGGAACCTACTGCAGGCTACCTATTAAAATATTACCTGTCTGTTATTTCATCTGTTCTGTGGTATTATCTACAACCGTTCTATTGTTTACAATGCGGTATGGCTAAATAAATGATTACTTATTATTGCTCACATCAGAGCACACGGCCGAACCAAAGGGTTTAATAAAGTTTATGATAAGACCGTTTCCCGATCAAATATTTGCCCTGTACGCGCAATAATTTAGTTCTCCGGCCGTGTTTTACGCTATTCGTTATTGTTTACTTTGTAGAGTAAACCGACCAAAAAAAAAAAAAAACAGAAAAACCGAAGGAAAAATCAATTGCGTAGAGCCGTAGAATTTTAAACTGTTTTGTGTTATATTTTATTATAGTTATAGATTTGAAACAAACTAAGTTATTTTTTTTTTCAACAATGATCAGTGTCTTTTTATATATATATAAAGAAACATGATTTTCAGAACAGAAAACTCTTAACGTGCTCCAATTAACTACTTAATTATATATATTATATAGCAGAAGGTGCTTTGTCTTAGAATTTCGGATCTATAGTTTTTTTTTTTTCCGATAGGTAAATTGGACAGTGATTTTTCGATATTCTTTGCACTTTTTCTAATAAAAAAAAACAAAACCGGAACATTTACTCGACGCCACGGTTTTTTAAGTCAAATTCTTTTGTGATTTTGGTTGTTAATCGTTAAAAAAAAATAATAGTAGAGATCAGTTACATTTCAGCATTTAATAACCGTGGTATAATATCCAAAATGCGTCCAGGCTTATTTTGAGTATTATGCGTATTTTTAATTTATGTTAGTAAAATTGATTGTTCTTACGGTCGAAAATGTTTTATAGGTTTATAGCACGTTGTTTCGGATGGTCATAGTTTCTTGAAAAAAATTTATTTTTTTCGAGTTTGAAGTTAATTTTTTTTTTTTTTTTTTTGAATTTCATCTAAAATAAATTATATATCATTTGATTGTATTTATTTAATTTGTTTCCTGCTACTTTTAGACCAAAATATTAGGTGAGATTATAGGTGTTGTTTAATAGTTGGATTGAAGTGATAAAACGATAAAGCGGGGTATTTTTCAGCTTTAGACGCCAGTTACGGGCCTTCCAAATGAATTTATAGGAGGAGGTAGTTTGTATATAAATTGCGACATGGATATGTCTTTTGGAGATTTAAACTTTCAACCGCCATTTGTTAGAAAAAATGTCACCTTTTTTTCTTTTTTTGGTAGGAGGGGATAACGGATGTACTATATAGGACGGTTATTTATTGTTTTACGAAGAATATTTTTTCTTTAATACAAAATATGGAATCGATTCTTGTGACGTGGATTTTCTGCTCACGGGTGGTTTTTAAAAAATTTTAATTTGTGTAGTACAATAAGTCATACTTGAATCAGCAAACAATAATTATCCCATTTTATATCAAGCATATCAATAAGTACCATCATTTACGAAAAATATGAATTTATGTAATATTTAACAATTTTAATTTAAATGCAACTATATTATTATTTCGCTATCATTTTTTGTCAGATGTGACGAAATATTTCTTGTTTCGGTAACCGCGTGGAACCCATGCGGTTATGTTTGGTTAATATTGCATAGGGTTCGCGTCTCCCATTTTCGCCCTCGTGGCTACTATTTTGATCGTTCGGTGTATTAAAATATCGTATAGTATAATTTATTTATAACATCGTGTAGTTTAATTTATTTGTGATATATTTTTGGCACACGCGTTTTTTTTAAAAAAAAAACATTTTTACAGGAGGTCTCGCATTTGCTACAGAATCGCAATAAAAACATTATGATCCCACGCGTGGAGTTATGTTCTCTTTTATTAAACGTAATTCGTTACGCAACAATATTTCACTGGCTAATTATTATACGAGTATAAGCTAATAAAATAAATACAGTCACGTTGTCTTAAATCGGACTAAATTGTATTTTATTCTTCGTTCGCGAACTTATAAGACCGCTATAGTTATCAAAAAATATTATAGTCGAAAACTGTGTTTATCATTACAAAACAAAATTATGCTTTATCTCGTTTCGGATCGCAATGTAATCGTTCAAATTGGAATAATGATGGTGGTGATGATGACGACAATAACAACAACCGGATAAAATATACGGGTTAGGCGCGGCACGTGCGTACCGCGCCTGATAGTGTGAAATATTTAAAAAAAAAAAAAAAAACAAAAAACAAACGATTAGAATTATTTGGCACACTCGCGTACTGTATAAATCAACGTAAATAATAGTGCAGTGTTATTATCGCGGCGGCGGCGGTTTTTTTTTTTTTTTTTCCCCNTAGTGTGAAATATTTAAAAAAAAAAAAAAAAAAAACCGTTAATAATATTATTATTATTATTATTATTATACGCGTCATCGCGGGCACATCGTTCGGATAGATTGTATTTTGTTTTATAACGCGACGGTCCGGGCAAAAAAAAAAAAAAAAAAAACAAAAAACAAACGATTAGAATTATTTGGCACACTCGCGTACTGTATAAATCAACGTAAATAATAGTGCAGTGTTATTATCGCGCGGCGGCGGTGGTTTTTTTTTTTTTTTCCCCGCGGAGCAATCGTCGAACAAATTAAATAATGATAAATAACCGACCGGGGCCGGCGCAGAGCCGGAACTTTTTTTCGTTTAAAACGTCGTTTCGTAATATTTATTTATACGGCCCGGCGTGTACGGTACACGGCCGCGCATAAAACTTTCGCGGACGTGTACGCGGATTAACAGCGCGTCGCGTCGCCGGATACGTATCCGACGTTCGCCATTTTTGTACGGCGACGGGCGGGGGCGTGCAGGTACGCAAAATATACTCGATTCAATTACGCCCGGCCCGTTGGTTTGCCAAATCCCGGAGCGTCACAATTTATCGTTGTAAGGTACGTAAACACTGCGCGCGATAAACATTCGGAATACCGAATTCTGTAATTTTATACGAATCCGTTATCGTTGCGCAGAGTAGGAGGCAGCTATAGGACGATTCCCCGACCGTCTCCCCCGGGCTCCGTCCGGACGTTTTCGCGCGGACGGCGGACCATAACATTTTCACCCCCTACCCTCCCCGCCCGCCCGCTTCCTCGATACATTTTTTTTTTTTTTTTTCTAACGAGAACATTTTCTCCCCGTATTTGAGCAAATCTAATTGAATGTTACGATTTTTTTTTGTTTTTTTTTTTTTTGTGCGCCTTTATATGCTTCATAAAATCAAAATATTTCCATAAGTATAATTTTATGTGTGCGTAATCGAAATATTCCATAAAACCCATTGGAACCGTAGTACCGTATTATAGTAACCATTGGAATCTAATATCTAAAATCTCCCATCTCAGCTTGAGCTTTGGAAATGGGTAACGTTTTTTTTTATTGATTCTTATGCAATCTTAAGATATGTGAAAATATGTGGGGAAATCTGCCACTCCTCCGAAAATAGCCGAGGGAAATTGTCCATTTAAATTATTATGTTATTTTCGATTCGTTAGATAACAATTTCGCATTTAATAATATATAATATTATAATGTTTTGCAAATGTTCCACTTTGATTATATCACTGAGGAATATCTTGGACCACTGATTCAGTAAGTGTTACCGCCGGACGGATTAAGCTAAAGTTTCGCATGCAGATAGCTGTTATAGCGTCGCTTCTCGGCCTACGGGCCAGAGTGTAGCTATTACGACGTAAGGATCCGCCAAGGAAGGATTTTTAAAATTCAACCCCTACGCGGGTTAAATGGGGTTTTTAGGTGTTTTCGACACGGTAATATCTAATTGTTTATGTCGATTTTTCGAATTTATTATTGTTCGTTCGCGGGTGACCATTTTTATTATTACTATTATCTAGCGATAGCAGAGCATTGCCGGGTCAGCAGCTAGTCAAGTTATATTTCGGTTAACGTGTTTCATAGATATTATATTGTTTCGTGTCGTAGCGACAGCAGCCGGTCGCATAATAATAATACGACGTGTTCACTCGAAGTCGCCCCGTCCGTTGCACACGTAACACGCGTTTTTCATCGGCGTCCCCGGGGGGACGATTGAAAAATAATATTATTTTAATGGGCCCCGATATACGCGAGATAATATTATTATAATTTCTTTTTTGTTTTTTTTTTTTCTTTGTTTGATCGCGTCGGTATGCATACGCGTGTATATATATATATATATAAAAAATATATTTAACGTCGAAAAAAAAAAAACGAAACGAAACGAATACGAAAAAATGAAACACCTAATATTATAATAAGTGTTTATAATCACATACGGCGAACCGCCGCCGTCGTCGTTTGCATTACACGCACACGATTTTCCCGCTGACGGCTAAATATTGTTTATACATGTGCACGCTGAGAGCTTAATCGATCGAAATCACAATATTGTAATATATTTTACTGTAGTATATTTTACTTTATTTCTTCCGACACGCACACGCATAGCGTGCGTCTGATATACACAATGCTGCTGGATAGAAATTTTATGTAGTTAAAAAGTCAAAAATTTGTTTTTTTTTTTTATATATATACCTTTTGTGACTAATTTTCAATATATATATATTTTTTTTTTTAGTTCACAAAATAATATTATATTATTCAATACCATAGTTATGTTTTGAAATTATCCACATTTCGTTTACTGATAAGTTTTGTTTATCAAATATCGCTTTAATGTAATATTGCTATTATGTTATTCAGTACACTGTGTTTCTGAAAACCAAAAAAAAAAAAAAATATACAAACAATGAGGTTTACGATAATAAAAAATTTAAACGTCTACATTTTCGATATAATAAAATTTATAAAATGTCTATCTTAAATTTTTTTGTTAATAATAAAATACGAATTTAATTTAATTTATCTCAGAAAATATCGCAATGAATCGCCTTCGTAGTACACTTTGTATACGGCTAAACCCTATCATGTTTCTATTAAATTTCCGTTCGTATTATTATTATATTATTGCTATTATTGATTCGTGCGAATACTTTGCATTTTATAAACATCAAACATAATATAAAATCTAACGACGGACTTTCGTTGCATTATTACCGTCGCGACGCAAATACAGCCCAAAAACAGTGTGCAAATTACAAATGTGCAATTGTCAGAAGTGAGAAACTATTAATATTTAAAATCGTACCTTATTTATCGATGCACAAAAGAATAAAAAAAACGGACGGACATACTTCGCACGTGAATGCAGCCACTGTTGTAGGTGGAAAGTTGGGAAGATAGAATACAGACGGGAGTTTAAGGTATACCTGTAAGCAACGATAAACCATTGCCAACGAAAAAACGATTCAATAGATAGTGTTGCTTTGTCAACAATACAATGAATGGTATATATCATATTATGGTAAAATGATTACAACGGTGTGCGTTTCCATGACAACGATGATTGTTTAAAAAAGATTAAAATAGTAAAAAATAAATAAAAACGGTTGCCAATGGCAATCTTTTCATTATCTTGATTATAAATGAGAATTTAAAAAATGACCTCTGTAAAGTACCACCCAGAGAAAATTTCATTTCAGAAAAGGTGCTACACTTGATAATAGGAGTGTATACTTTCTGGTATAAAAAGTGTTCACATAAAAAAAAAAAAAAATAAAGAAACATCATTGTAAAACCAATATATTCCTCGTTCCACTTGGAATCTAAAATAGTTTGTAAAATACAAAATAAAAAAAATAAATACATTCGGGAAATAATATTTAAGATGAATAAGAGGCGGGGATTCCAATGGGATTTTGAATATATTAAAGGTATGCTCTTTAAGGACAATGTGCGCATTCCGAATACGCCTATTTGATTTATGTGAACAGATATTTTAGGTAGACAGGTACACTTCAAAAGTGAATCTTTTACTTTGCTTTTAATTTTTTGTTCATAATATTTTACACGATAATATAAGAAATGTCGTTTTTATCGTATGGACTTAAATAGGTTTTTTTTTTACGGATTGTCGTTTTTATTTATATTTTGGCCGTTCCGGAGTAATAACAATGTATAATGAATAAAGTAAGTGTAGGGAGAGAGATGTGCGTGAGATGATTGAATATTTGACCTCACTCGTTACTTAGATCGTCGTTTAAGAGGGTAGAAATAATGCCAAGTATAATACTTATATGTAATACAATTCTCACTTGTCCTGCGCGAAAGTTTGTATTGACGTTGAAAACGAGCATATTTACGATTGTAAATTTATATACGAATAAGGAAAGCAATTAGAACTTACGCTTTGTTGAGTAATCGTAATACAGATTTTTCGTGACGTGAAGCAAGAAACACGCGAAATGAACAACGTACACGGGAACGATGAAAAGGTTCCGGATGAGAGAGATTGGTCCTGGAAGTGTGTATAGAGCTCCACAGTTGGAGTTCGTGCGGGTTATCATCAGGCCGGTCAATATTATACGTTTGATAATGAATATGATTAATTATAACATCATACTAAATTTAAATGTTAAATCTAACGATTTACTAATATCCAGTCACATTTAGTGAGGTACAATTCACTGCTGATAATGTCCTAGTACAATATAATATTGAAATATATGGTATATACAATGTATAATGTATAAATACTTTAAGAATGAAACTATTTTATTGTATATTTTGTTGTTTTTCAATTTTTAGGTAGCTTTTGGCACTATGTAATTTAGCATAGTTTTACTACAGTGCTTTTTTATACTGTCTGCGAATAATTTTACTAATGATAAACTTGTTCTAAACTTGTCTTCAACTTGAAAGGTATTTTTTATCATTATTTTTTGTTAATTCGGTGAAAAATAAGCCAAAATGCCCGGAATTTTCACCTATATTATAGCGTTTTCCAGACGTGGTGTCGTAGTACAATTTTCGTAATATTTTAAAGTTTTTTGAGTTTTACATATAGCTATTTGAATATCTCGAGTTTTATTTTATTATTATTGTATGTGGTTACATTTTTTTCGACTTTATATAAATGCTTGGCAATTTGTTACAAAGCTTATTATAAATTGTACTTTGGTGATAAAAAAAAAAAAAAAAAAGGAAAGAAAGTTGAATGTAAAATCGTTATTTTTTTAGTATATATGTATTATAAGCGTTTTAAGTTAAATTTATATGATCAAATTTGTTAAAACTGCGAACAATTGGACGGTGTTCAAGAAAAAAATACTTCAGGTCAAATTGTAAAACTTTTTAGGAGATAAAAACAACTTTCTTTGTCGACTGATGCCTAAACACTCATATTAATTACTTTTCGTAAAAGAAAGACAGATAAATTTCAGTGTCATCAATCGATCTGTTATGAAATTTCCCACAAAATTAACGTATAATGCAAAATTTAATGAAATGTGATAAAATCTGATTTTTTTTTCTCAGTAACAACGTCTAATTACCATATAATTTGTTTTATAGTTGCAAATTAATAAAACCTCATAGTTATAAATGTATTGAAAATTATTTTATCCGTACTCGGCTCAGAATTGTCTTTTATCTGTAAAGATTAACTATCGTTTTATACACTGTATTATTGTAATAGTTTATAAATTTCATCACCTCATATAATATATTACCCAATATCCTCACTCCTCACTTACAATAGTAGCCTATTTTTTAAATCAAGACCATAAAGTTAGATATAGACGATTCTCGATATTTTGCGTGAATATACAAATAATAACGAATACGACCAAAATCGGTTTTCGATGCATTGATATCAACGCTACGGTTTCTTATATTACGCATACAATTATTTTTGCTGTACTCTCAAACCGTAATATTTAGTTCACGAAAACTGCGTTCAATTTGAGTATACGCATTTACAATAATCATTTCTAATGAATATTTTACTCTAAATATAATTTTTTTTTTTTTTGGGGGGGGGGAGGGGTTACTTGTTATTTAGACCTGTTGATGCCAAAACTATAACTTCATTTCATCAGCTTCTATTATAATATATTATGTTGGTTCCAATTTTACCATGATAAACGTTAACTTGTTCACATGTTAAAAAAAGGCATGTTAAAAAATATAACTTTTAACTTGACTAGTTAATTATTTTTTTCATTTACTAATTAACTTAACTACTTGTATATACTTGATGTTTTAGAGTTACCTTATTGTTATAAACACCTAAACGTCCAGTTAACGAGTTGAAGACAAATGATTTTTTTAACTAAAATCAAAATTGAATATTTATACGATATTGTTACAATGTGATAGTTCAATACTCGCACGTATACAATTTTTAAATGTATATGTATTACTTGAAAATTATTGAAATTAAATGCATAAAAAAATTAACTTTTTATTAATGTATTTTTTTATTTAAATTTTCAACATAATTTAAGTTCAATAAATTGTTTTAACTTATAATGTTATAAATTTTATATCTAAAGTATTTGTTTGTTTATATTTAACTTAATCGAGTTAATCATTTTCATTAACTTGTCCGCCATTGAAATTCTACTCCGGCTTCCATCAGCCCATCAACATGACCGGTCCACTCTATAGACTCTTACTCTGACGAATTTAACCGCATTCCCTATCTTATAAACATTTCGTTCAGTTGCTAGACATTAGGTCTAATTACCCTTTTACGTTCGGTACAGTTGAACTCCACTGTTTCCTATTTACTTTGCTCTCGAATAACTTTAACTTCTTTTCATCGCTTCTTGTCACCGCTCACGTTGAACGTACATAATGCACGTATGATTGTAAATAACACAAATCTTCAGATTATCAGACTTTTGTTGACATATTATACTCTGATATAATTTAGAAGGTATATGGCTATTATTTTCATCATAATAATCATTAATATTATGCTATAGCATTCAGTATTTGGTATTTCGAATTACTTTATACTTACGTGCATTCGATTTAGCTCGGTGTGAAAAATATCGAAACGTGTTCCGAATGTAAAAACGACGACATAAACGAAGAATAATGTTTCGTAACAGTAGTACAATTAATTACCAGATACGGATATTAGTTACCGACCAACGTGGAATATATTATTATATTTTTTTTCCTGACCGTGTGTCTGGTTATAAAATAAAAAAAGACAAAAAGCCAAGTCATGTGTATATCTATTTAAGTGACTCGTCGCGTACATAATATTACTCAGCATTAAATTTAGCCCATATAAATGCGATTAGGACAAATATTTGGTTTTTTATTTTTCCCGGTGCTTATCAATATATTTATTTATTTATATTCACTTTGGGTATCTATGTATAAAAGTAGTTTACGTTTAATGTTGCCTATTGCGGGTATCCGTTTATCTGCAGCTGCTGCATTGCAGCGTTATTAGATCGTTAAAAAAAAAAAAAAAACGACTGACAGCATGATTATTAGTTACCGACTTGTTATAATATTATTATGTTAATCGTATATTATTTTATTTTTCTGAATATTTATATCGTTCTGTTCCGTATACACGAATACTCCATTTATTAATACCAATACATAATATTATACCGCAATGTTCGAAAACAGATGAGCGATAAATTTTGCCTAACTATCCATTTATTATAAAATGTCTTGTGCCTTAAAAGTTGTGGTATAGCTAGATAGGTTTGTACGTATGTAAAAAGTTTAATAATAAATTCAAATTCGTTCGTAAATAAAATAAAACCGAACGATTTATGCGGTAATTTTTTTTTTCTTTTTTTAAGTAATAAAATACAAACCATACTTAAAACCACAGATTATTCGGGTTTATTATTATTATTATTTATTAATAAATAAAGCTTTTATAGACGAACAGTTTTTGGGTGTTATGCTAGATTTCTTAGTTTGTTAGCTACAATAATAATAACTTTATAGTAGCAGTCCAGGCGGATCCATAGGCCATTCTCCTCTAAACATTTCAGAACAATGTGCTTTTTTCTTGTATTGCTGTGAATTTGTATACCAGGTTCCATATTATTGTAAACGATTTTGCCACACCTCTGCTCCCATCGTAAAAACAAAAAAAAAAAATAAGAAGTCTGATCCCATATCACTGAATAACAGAGAAAAATACGACATATTGCCTGTGGCGCGGGCGTCGCTATATTATTTCCACCAATAATTTCGTAAAATATCATAAATCACGGTTTTGTACGCTATATCTTAATTATTTATAATAGAAATTGTTGGCGTGTTTATCTGCAGTTATGTACAGCCTGAAAATCTTTGGCACGCAGATATCTGAAATATCGCTCGTATATTTTCGGACCGATGATGCGTACCTAGCAACTGCAACCGCGGAATTAGAATTATTGTAGGTATATTTTTGATTTGATTGCGGAATGCGACATATAGAAAACATATGTACTACAGAAAAAAAAACAAATTTATTTTCGCTATTCTAAATCAATGAATTCGTTAAATTCCAAGCACATAATTCGGTCCATTAAAACAAACACCTCTTTAAACGTTAAATTAAAATTTGTCAATTTTTCGCCGTATTTCCATTTGTCGGCCATTGTGTAGTTAAAAAGACATTTTTGACTACTTTAGTTTTTGAATATGATGAAGAATTTGTTGGTTTCGATCACAAAATAATGGTAAGGAAAGACTATAATAATTATATAAGGAAAGCAAACACGATTAATATTATTTTTGATTATAATAATTTGTCGTATTGCTTTCATTATACACGCCAAATAACCCTATGTGTCTACACTATATACCTTCCTAACTCCCCACTCACAACACTGGTCTACCTCATTGTACGAATTGTGTCCGGATTTTTTTAGAGAATTTACGAGTATATTTTATTTTCAGTTAAGTATATTGTTGTTTTATAGCTAGATCAGCTAACGGGGTACTGGAAAATAAAAAAAATTGTTTACATAAGATAAAACTGTAACTGTCATTCTTATGCCGTTACCCGCCGACGGAATTATATCCTGATGTAAAATCTCGGTTCGGAGTGAAATTGTTGGGTTAATTGGTTTTTGTTTGAATGGTAATTCGTGTAGGTATAATGCTATTGTATAAAATGGGAGACTGTACAGTTTTCTGCACACACGCTGCAGTGTCCGAACACTCGGTTTCGGTTATAATAAATTATAAATCCACCGCCGGGGCCGTATAATCGTATGAAACGTGTCATAGCGGGATAATATATTATGCGCAGGTACCTATATGTGTACGACCCCGAGAATTAAATTATTTTCGCTGAAATTATCGCGACGTGTACCTTATATGTGTAATTCGTACCGTATCCGAAATCGAATTCGCGTATAATCATATCGCGCCGGAAACGAACGGTTAAATGTTGATACTGTAATACACCTGAATACGAGTTGCGCGATTGCGAGAAATTTACACGTTACTGCTAATGTTTAAAATTGGACAGTGTCAAATCTTCGTTCAGTATAACCGATTTTGCGCGTTAATTTTAACGTTAAAGTGAATTTCTCGATATCTTAATTTTCAAACGAACGTTCAAACACGCGTAACACACTCGATTTTAAGTTATATATAATAGGCTAATCCACCTCAATATTATTAAAACCAATTGCACAACATTTGATTTAATTAACGAAAATTTTACATTATCCAATTTTCAACATTGTCCGTAAAACATATTTATCGAAAATTATACGAATCTGTGTTGTTGATTTTTTAAGCTTTTGTTTCGATTGTACGCCCACGTTGTTCGAATCGAGACAAAACTCACAGTGATAGCAGTCACGATTTGAAGCGTAATATTCATTATTATCATTTTTATAATATTTTTTAGATTTATTCGGTCTTTTTATGACCATTCTATCTCACAGACCAATCATCCAGCCATCACAGTCTTCTCACGTTTTCTCGATTTTCTTAAAGATCGTTTCCCTATTTGGGTTCTGTTTCAGCACTGCCGTGTACGGAGTGGCTTCTCCGCGCATGTCCAACCCATCGCAGTCTTCCTCTCTATCGATGATTTCTGAAATATTATTTTCTCCGAACGTTGTCTGTAGCTCTCTCTGTTTTCCTTCGTCTCCAACTTTAATTATGTGGTCCTTAACTGGCCCAAATTTGGTATGATATTCGGCTTTCAATTGCTAACAATCGATTTTTGTTCGGCCTTAAACAATGTACATAATACAATCTTTTTTCCCGTCCCTCGCTTACTTAATTCTAGAGTATTTCCGCATAGTCGTACAAAAGTTTCGAAATAACTTTCTTATACCGAAATTTTCGATTCGTTATGAAATTAGGTTTCTTTATACAAAATATACGTATATCTTCTCGCACATTGTGTAAAATAAGCATTGTTTTTATTTCTTTATGACGGTGCACTGCGTGTTTAACCCCGTACAGTTTTTAACGATAAAAAAAGCGCGTCGACGGCATAGCACTTAAATTATTAAACGCGAACCTCGGATTTCCTTGTTCGTTCGCGGCGTTTGTGCAGTGTAATAACAACAACGATGATAATATCAAATTGTGTGTAATCTCTTTATGTCCCGAAAACGTTAGCATGACTTTATACCCGTGTATAATAAACGTAGTGTAACTGCAGTATAACTAAATCAACACGCTAAATCGTGTTGTTTTACCGTATCGCGCGTTATGTATATATTATGTTTGTGTTGTATATGCGTGTACATAATTCGAATGTTAAAAAACTTTCAAGCTTTCCCCAATTAACTGTATGGAGCAGACTCGGCAGTTTAGGATTTGTTGTAGTTTTATCGCTCGTAACTAAATATAAAACTATATTGTACTACTTAATTAAAATGTTTGCGATTTGGATTTTCGTGTTCGGCTTTGTTCTTTCAATAACGAGGCCATTACTATTTAATCGTTTTAACTGAATCATCAATCACTCGTTTTCATTCGTTTCCCGTAAAAAAAAAAAAATAAAAATAATATAACAATAATCGATTTTTCTAGAGTTCTGTCCGATATATTTGACACGGATTCTTAAAATCAGCGAGAATAAATGTTTTTTATTAACGACATGATAAAAAACTTTTTAAATATTTTAACGTAAAAATATATACTTCTATCACATTTTAATTACATTAAATTCACGACTTATAACCTATGCGTGCATTTTTAACTGAACTTGTAGAATTTGCTTCTTTCGATTCTGAGCGTAGCTAGGAATGTACTGTTGTTCCTACCAGAAATTTTGATTTGATCATCTGCGAGCCTTTCGAAAAGCAAGTTTTGTTTAGTTTGTATGTTAGGAATATGTTTTTATTTTTCATTTCCATTGTAGTTTCCTTAATTAATGGGAAACCCCGGGTCGAAAAAATATCTAAAGTCAAAAAATAAAATATACTATATTATATGACACTATATATTTGTAGGCCCGTGAAATATGAAAATATGGAAATTTATCTTTTTTTAACTTAAAAATATTCATATTCACTGTCGAATAGACGTATAAGAGATTATGTGACCAGTCAGTCAAACTGTACAGTAACAATGTCGTCAACATTAAATGTTTTTATTAAATCGAATTGGGACAGCAATTTTTTTTTTTTTATATCTCATAGTCGGTCAATTGGCCGTGGGACAGTTGAACGGATGCGGCATGATCAAAGTTAAATACGCAGCTAACAATAAATAAAGGAATACAAAAATATAAAAAATAAACATATAAGTAAATAAAACGTGCACACAGTTATTTATTTTCTAAACGTATTTCCCTCGGACATTTTATCTTCGGGACATTTTGGTAAAACACACATTACAGCACCGTTAACAATCAAGATAAATGTAAAATATTGGATGCTTTTCTCCTTGTAGGTATAATACAATAATTTACCCATCAGCAATGTGGGTTTTTTTCTTTCAACCGAGTGTTTTATCTATCATCGTGTGAACGGTTTAAAACCGATGTTATTATGGGTACTAAAGAGTAAATTATGTTTTTGTGCATAAAGTGCATAAATAAAGATAAATTACGATACTAAAAAAAAAAAAAAAAACGATTAGTTATAAGATTCAAATATATTGCCCTCGGTACACGGCCATTTGGATAATTTCGCATAATATTTACATAGGACTAAAATGCTCGTGTTTAATATTTTTTTATTTTTTTTTGCCAATGAATAATTTATTCTAACGGAATTATTAACGGAACTTTATGTCAAAATGATTGCCTTGTTGATATCTTCTATCGTCCTGCAACCATTTATGGTACCGAATAAATCGACAATTTATTATAATATTATAAAATATCATTTTCGTCGGCAGTATAATGATGAGTATAATAAGTTGTTTTCGTGAAAAAAAAAAAAACATTCGCATATCGAATCCGATTCGAATATAAAAACGCGTCGTAAAAAAAAAAAAAATATATAATGTATTTACGAGTAGGTGCGTTTTTTCGACGTTTTTTTTTTTTTTTTTTCTTATTTTTAGGACGTGTTTTTCACGACGACGAATCCGAAACATAATATATGTAAAACAAAAACAAACGAGACGGTACTATAACTTATACTGCGATACACATTTGTACACGCATCGTGTTCGAGCTCAAAGCGTAAAAATGACGCGCCGCCGTATGACCCGGAACGGTAATAATTGCGGCTGTAGACGGTTTCCTTCCGTTTTCAATTTAGCTAAGTGCTTCCTTGATTCGGCCGTCACTGCACGCGCGACGAATATAAGACGTTTTAACGCGACCGTTGCGCGACGGATGCGAGAACAGAAAACTCCGAAGGAAACTGCGTGTACACTGCGCCGCAAAACAACGGGATTCGCTTTAGATATATGTGTGCCGCGAGTGAACTGCGTATTGTTCCGGAGGTGTTATCCGTGGATTATCGGCAGCGCGATTCGGGACTTGAATTATAGCGTTTGCTTTTTTTCTTGTTTTTTCGGCTCGGGCATAAAAAATATTCTGGCAGAACGCTATGTATGGGAATTATTATGTTGCGCTACAACGTGTGCGAAATATCAAATTTAAAACCGGCGACGCTTGTTGTCGCGTCTTTTTTCGATAGGCTTCCTAGGAAAAAAAAAAAAAAATGGTTCTTGACCACTTCTGAGTACGACGGAAAAACGGTACCTCAAAAGACTCGGAATATTCGCCCGGTGATATTTTATTTGAAACGTTTATCGATATTTTCATGATATGGTGCGTGCCATTTTTGTAAGTGCCATTGTCGGATAAAGGAGGCGACCTGCAAGAGAGCTGCAGGCCCTCTAAATCCCCGTTTATTTATTTTTTAGAGCTATGATAAACTGTTGTTTTTTTTTTTTTTTTTACTTACGTATTATGTGTTTAATATTAATATGAAAAATGTCGGGCCCCTCCGAAAAAAAAAATCCCAGATCCACGACTGGCGCACAAGACCAACGCTATAAGTGTACCGAACACCAACTGCTATTATTATATTGCCAACGATTAAGGTGCAACCTGATAATTATTACGAAATTGTTTTAGTAATAAATCTGCGGTGTCGCGTTCATTTTTATCGTAGGTATATTTTACGTAATTTAAATAAAATAACGGACACTATACCTATATGTATAATAAAAAACAAAACAACTGCACCCCGATTATGCATATGATGAGAAAACGTCGATTAAATTTATGTGATCGCACATCATCGTAAATATTTCACGCGTTCGAAATCACATGACGAATTCGCCAGACGAATTCGCGTGGGACGTGCCTTAAAACGCGTAAATATGTTTTTTTTTTCCACCGGTACATGCCTAAAACAGACGCGCATAATATCCCTATTCCCTATAGGTACGTAATATATTGAGCATAGGAAACCGACCAAACCGAAAATTACAGGTAATCATAATATTGAAGGTAATAAATTTGCGTTTATGGGCCAATTCTGCGGAAATGTGCGTTGCGATGCGGTAAGTCTTTAATTTCTGACTTTGAACGTAGGTATTTAAATATACGAAACCGGTACGAAGTGTAATTATAGATACGTGCAAGTAGTATGGTCAAAAACGCTCGTATCTTATGCAGTAAATAGTATAAGATCGTATGGTTTGTTTTTTTTTTCTCTGTAAAATACGATGTCATAATAAATGTATACACAGACCAACTTATTGCTATGAATCGTTAACATAAATCGCTTGCTATATAATATACGAATATCGTACTATTATATTGAACGGATATTACAGCATCTGCTGTAGTACGGAGACGTGATACGATATGGGCGCGTCTAGAAACGAAAAATTTATTAATTTTTTAATTGCGGTACCGCGCGACGTTTTTATTATTATTTTTAAAATATATTATGTTATTTCTCGGCCATAAAAATATATTGTTTTTTTTTAGACACGAAAATATATACCTCGTGTTCGCCTTCTATACAGACTTATATATACGCACGTATATTATGTTGTGTATTATTTTATCGTGCTAACTCTATGATTTTTTCCAATCGATTGAATTATTGCGATATTGCGTATTTAACGTCATTCATTATATTACGTTTATTGCGGTCGAAAACTAACGCGTGGTTAAGAGGACGCGTGAAACGTGTTGTCTCCTTCTTACAAACGCGTAGGACGCGGAAAATTTGCGTTCGACAGGGACAATTTTGCGCTATTAGTTTTAACATTTCAATGGATTGGCCTATTGCATCGAACCATTATAGGTATAAGAACATTATCCGTCCAACTGCGTCGGTTTTGTTTCGAAGTTTTAATATCTAAACGACAACATGTAGACATTTTTAAACTGTGATACACTCGACGATAAACGCTTGTACAGTAGAATGTCGAAATAAAAATAAATACTTCCAAAGTCAAGACATGTAACGTTTTTACCTTCGAGTTTGATTATATGTCAATTCGCTCTAATATCCATTTGTTCCCGGTGTACACGAATTTGCTCTGACATATACGTGTATTTATACGGAAACAGCGCCGCATGTGCAAAAAGTTCTTACACGAAACATTTTTGTGCGGAAAATAAATATTTCGTGTACAATTCGACTGTTACACGGAACTCGATAAATATGGCTGTATACACCATAGTTCATAACGTACTGATAGTAATAAAATTTCGATACATTACAACCGTTACGCGCGGTTATAGACCGAGACAGAATAAATGCGCGGACTCTGCTAAGGGTTCCGATCGGAAATATTATATTCGTTTTTCACGGTCGTTATTATTATCCGGTCACAAATTTAATAACGAAAACGAAAAAACCGAATTTATTACCATTTGCGCGTTGTTATAATGCAGTTGCCCGGTGAAATATTTATATTATGTTTAAGGGGAAGGGGTAAAAACACGCGCGATTGTTACTTTACCGCGTATCCCGGACTCAGCTGCAGCATCAACTGCAGTAACATATAATTATTATAATCCGTGGACGCTTCTATTTATTATGACGATGATGACGATAATTCGTGTCCATCTGTATAAAAACTGCGCACGGAATACGCTATTATATCGTTATCAAAACTATATAATCTGCCCGAACCGTGTTTCCATCACGAACTCGATAATTTCGGCCGTTTCATTTCGTCCTAAACTTTTTTGCTACGTCAATCGTTTCTATTATTATTACTTTTTTTTTTTTTTTTTTTTTAGACTCCGAGCGAATGGGAGAGAGCAATTTATATGTTATTTGGTTTTATCATTGATTTTTTTTTTATTTTTTTTACTCCCGCGTGGTTTGTAAACACAATTTCGACCAAAAGACCATTATTACGCCGTTCGAAATTTCATATTGGGCCGTAATTCTCGTACCGTTTTTAATAATATCTGTACAATAGAGAGATTGTGATAGTAATTTGTTAACGTTCACCGGGGAAATACAGAGAAGAAAAAAACGCCGTTCTTCGATGTTTTTTCGTTTTCGTTACGGCTTATGTTAATACATATTGTTTTTAATGTCATAATATTGTACTGACTAGTGAAAAAACAAAAAACAAAAAAACTGTTTAAAGTTAATAATTTTAACAAAATAACTCTCGAAAATCACAAAAAATCGATCAAACATTTCTTACGGGGTTAACACGTATGTTCTACGTTAATCGAACTCTACTAGAAAAATTCGTAAGTGACAGGGCGTGGCGAGGAAACAGCTGTACCCCTGAATAGAATAGGTACGTTAAATATATAGGTACATTTTCGAAAAGTGTTTACTGGCTATAATATTGTTATTGAAATAGTTACCGTAATGATAATATTATAATATAGATAACCGAAATCATCGCGATAGCTCGCATGCGGTCTCTGATGAAAAAAAAAAAAAATCGCTTTGTATACCCATAGATGTACAAATTGTACCTATATTTCGATAAAGGATATACGTATATAGTAGTAGTAGAGAGCGCAGGTCAGTGACTCAAACGACGCGACGGTTTAATGGAATCGGTCGGTCTTCGGATGCAAATCGACTCGTATACGTACCGACTATTATTATTACGATTTTCAATAATCATCGTCGTTCGTGAGACCTCGTGTCAATCACACACACAAACACACACACACACACGCGCGCGCGTATGGTAATGATACGATTTATGTCGAGCACACTACGTTATATGCGTATACAACTACCGCGTTATGTATACCCGCAATATTATGGGCGTACGCGTCTGGTCGCTTTCGGCTGTTCTCGCGGTACATACTGCGTTAATAAGGTACCGTCCGCGCTCTTTCGTAGGTTTATAAACTCGATTTCGACCCGGCGATCGTTCGCGTACACACTATGTCTTATTCCGGTGCATACGCGTAAAACCTAATAAAAAAAAAAAAGGAATTGGCCCGTGTCCACCGCCATAACACTTTGCGTTACAACGTTGATTTTAAACATCGATTTTCAAACAAACGTATCCGGATTGCGGAGTACCTATAGCTTTAACAATAATTGATAATTCGTCCGAAGACAAGAACTCAATCCTTACCCAAACGATACGTCGTTTAATGGTTTCGGTTTGGTACGTATAAGGGAGAAAAAAAAAGATCGCCGAAAGAACTCGACTTACACAATTAATATATTGTAGAAGATTTCAGGGCGATTTTTATTACCGCGAACCATAAACACGAAGTTTTTTCGCGAATTTTTAATTTACGGTTTTTTCCCGCCGTCACGGTCGTGATTGAACGATTGATTGGATTCGTCGATCGGTTCGTCTTATGTTCCGTTCAACGTATCTGCTTGCATACCAAACGTGTGAAGTCCAAATGTATATACGTATGCTATAGCAAACTAGTAACTCGTATTTTTAAACTCGTGAAAATATTCTCCTTTCGAATAGGAGTTTAATAACGCTATTAGGTACATTTAAAACGTTATCAAAGTCGACATGCGTGATGTTTACGCCGTATACGGAATAAGGGTCAAAATTCTTATATATATATATATATGTGGTTGTTGTAAACGATTGTATTATAACGACGATGACTGCTGAAAAAAACAAACCAAAATCGAATTCACTCGAAATGTTCGTTTGAATGATAATCGCTGGTGCGTGATAAAATAATCATCCCGTATCTTTTACGTCCGGACGTTTTTGCGTGTGTGTATAAACACACACACAGACAATAGTATCACGTCGTATTATATTGATATTGTTTTCGTGACTGTTCGTTTTGTATATTATACTCGTGCGGTTTTCGTTTTTCCGATACTCGCGGGCTACCGTGTCGAAAGCCCACCGAGAATTATTACGGTAGCTGTGGCGTAGTCTCCGGTAATTTATGTAAACTACCGTTTTGAAAGTAACCTGCAGATTAATGACTGACCGTATTTTTTAATTTTTTTTTTTTTTTTTTTAATTACATTTGCCATATGTGAACATAATACGTGTATCCAGTTTTAATAAATCAAACGTATAGGTACGTAGGTTCGCGTAGTTTTTGAAAAATACGATATTCCCGCACTTGGCATAATGGTGACGTCCAAAATATAAATTATATTTTATACATATTTTGAGTTCGATACATTATATTGCAATAATTTAACCATTCTTCCATGCATAATCCGGATAACATCGGTGTGGTTGTCAAATTATTTCCAAAAATTGATACCATAAAATATGTACGTATAAAATGTCATTATTATATTTTTTTCCCGAAAACCTGTGTATACTTTCAGCGGCTTCTCGTGGAAAAAACTGGTTCAAATTCGGGGATTAAAGTTGTTTTATAGGCGAATTAGAGTGATAAAAGTTGGAAGTAGTAATTTCTCTCTTGAAATTATTTCAATGTGAATTTCACCATGTCGCGGGAGGTGGGAGTTTTTATAGATTTAAACTCCCCAACAGTACATCGAAATTGAGTTAGAGTGATAATATTTTGTACATACATGACGATAGTATTAAGGATAGGTATGCTATTTTTTTAAGTACCTAATATAATATTTATTGTAATATTATTATGGTAAATACTCGATTATTTATTGTTTTGCGAAGAATGTTTCTATAATACATAGGTGAGGGAAAATTCGAATCTGGTGTAGTGGAGCTCTGTTGCTCACTAGTGTTTTTATTTTTCATTAAATAAAAAAATGTAATATGTAAAACTTCAAAATAATTAAGCGTTACTAACCTAACCTAACCTTTTGAACGAAACATAAGCAAAGTAAAGTAAATTTACTGTGCAGTAACTCGCCTAGGTTCGTTCCAATCGAGGAGGAATTTCGTATTCCCGACATATTTTGCGGTATATGAATAATCGCTAAATATATAAATGTAGGATACTATTGTGCTGCAATTCCTCATTCTTTCTTCGCGTTAGAGAAGCTGAAACGTGATTAAAACCCAACGACGCACGCTTATACCATATCGTCATCATCAGCGGAAATTGTAATTATATTTAATTGATTGTATATGCGGGTGTACACGTATAGCAGACGTATACTGCGCATGCACTTTTAATTGGTTAGTGTTTCAACCAGCAGTTTCAAGGGTGCGAGGTACTGATGAATGAAAAACACCGCCGCCGCTGCAGTATAGGTCAATAATAATACACGATACGTAGATCGAGAAATCGCGTTTGATATCACGCGATACGAGACCGACGGTGTTACACTGTTACCTACTTATTTCTGTTTTTTTATTTCCGTAATATACCTACTACCCAAGTACCCGCTTCGTTAAGTGTTTGATACCGAGTGTTTATCAGCCGCCCCTCTCTCCCTGTACGCATACTGCATGCAGCTTAATACAGTCCCGGGGATGCAATTATAATGTATACTATTATAGCACAGTCTTCTGCCGGGTGCATAGGAATTTTAATTAAAATATCGACAACGTTATCGTATTATATATTTGCATATAATTTGTTATTATTGCTGGAGGTGCGCATAAATTCCGACGTGATAATATTATATTGCTTAAATAATAATATAAAGCGACTGTCAGGTGGCCGGCTGCAGCGCGTGACGGGGCCGCGGAAGAAGAAAATAAAAAAAATCGAACGATTTTTTGTGGGTTTTTTTCCTCTCTACATTGCCGTTAGCCGTTATACATATACGCATACACCATATATAATCGCGGTGAGACGTGGTGTTGAAATTAACGATGGGGGGAAAAAAACCGTCGGCGCGCCGCGGGTTATTTTAAAACTGAAACCGATATGTTGGCACTTGTTGACAACTACTTATATACTTACCGCGGCAATCGAAGCGGTCCGCGCGTGGGACGAAAAAATAAACACGCGCAAACTTATAAGTACGTTACGCGGCCGTCTTTTTTATCCGACGAAATCTTCTTAAACTTCGGAATTCCGATTCGAGTGCGCGTTTCCATTGTAATACACGCTATATTGTATAATAACGTATTATAATTCCCCGTTGACGAATTAATTTGATTTTTATCGCGATTACCGACATACCGAACGTGATTGTGTTCGTTTCGAATATAGCATGATGCAGTGTGCCGTTGGCGTATACAATACAGTCGAAGAAGAATTAAAAAAAAAGTAACAATAAAAAAAAATCCACGTGCTTGTATTATATACCTACGTAAGTAACCTACCTGTATGCAATTTAAATTTCGAATTAATCCGTTGTGGTTCCGGAAAACGTTTGACGTATATAATTTACATATATATGTGTAATAATACGCGATCATATTTAACTTAAATATCGCACAATAGAGTGATTCTCAGAGACGTATTAGCATTTGTAACGCCCTGGGGTACTGTTCTTTTAACGTCCTTTCAAAACAAACCCTTTTTTTTTTTTTTTTTTAAACAATGAAATTTCGACCTGCGAAATTTACGTTTTTTACTATACGTTACTGTACGGTAACTGTTAACCTGTCTTAAAAAACTTTGACGGACCCTTAAAATATGATGTCCAATGCCCACTTTGGACCCCTCATCCCAAAAACGTCCCTGATGGTTATGGTGTGACAAATAAAAATGTACACCGGATCGTGTATGTATCATACAAGTGTGATCAAAGGTCACACTTTTTTTCGGGGATTAATTTTTGGTTTTCAAATAGTAACCTATATTTAAAATGTCGTTTTAATTAAAATAGATTTTTTCGTCTTGAAATTTATAATTTCCGTGATATTCCAGTTTTAAGTTTAGTTTGGATAAGGGAATATTAGTGGAAAACTATCCAAATGCCATGCGCCGCACCGCCACTCAAATAATGCTCTACTTTCCCTAACCTTTGAACTCCTTAGCGGCTTAACCTGTATAACTTTTATATTACTTTTCTCTATGCGTACCGATGAGACATTAACGAGTTAAACAGCTAAAAGTTATCAGTTAATTTTAACTTTTAACCACTAATATTTACTTACCCTGTGTGTTATGTATTAATACTCATCTGGTTTAAATTTTAGAATTACTTTCACAACTCATAAAAAGATACATCCGATATTGCGTGGGGCATGCATATCGAAATTACAAGGAAAATATTTTCTTATATGAAAACCGTGAGATTATGAGTGGCTGCGGTTTATCGTATTTACGAAACGAGAGTAACATTGTGAATAAACGATTCTTTAATATAATACGTAGGTATACATTATGGTGACTGCAGACAAATACCGAAATCGAATTTTCTCGAATTCCTCGCGATGCCTGCGTATAGATCATCGCCGGTTCGTGATCAAATAATCATCCTGTATACGTATATATTTCAAACGACAAAGAAAATAATAGTTGAAAATTGTTTTCAGTCGTGTTTTTAAGCCGTGCACATTTGGAACGGAACGTTGTGTATAATTTCCGCGGTTTAACCTAACAGTTTCGGTTTTTTTTTTTTTTGTAATATTTGACATTTCCATTACGACGTAAGTCCTATCAATTGCGTTATCGTTCGTGTATTATTCCGATGCGATTGTTTATATCAAATCGACTATCGATAGTATTGTACGTTTATTTTTCAACTTAAACGGTGATCGAAGAAAATTGGATGTATAAAATAATAATTGAAAATTGGATTTATTACGCATTTTAAGAAATAATAACAATAATAGTGAAGCGACATTACGAGAACGGAGAAACCGCCCACGTTGTAGGAATTCAAATATTATTATAATTAATTTATATCAAGAGGAAGTCAACAATAATGATAATAACGCGCGTGTAGGGCCAGAATTAAAAAATATAATTATCTAGAATATCCTCGGAACGTTTTTGTATTACGCGAATATATAATATTATCATGTTTTGTGGGTGGGTAATTTGTTCTCTCTAGAATTACTGCGCGACGTTATAATGTTAAACAAATAAATAATAATAAAAAAACACGCTGTCTTTTTACTAGCAGTTTATTATGTATAGTTGTATACATTATAATGTATTATTTGTTAAAAAAAAAAAAGCTCATAAAATGTTCTAATTAAAAAATTGTAAAAACAAAAACATGCATAAATCGATTAACGATTTTTCAACTATGAAGCTTAAGAACCGTAATTTTATACAATATAATACAGTTTAATTAGTGTTATATGCTCGTGTATATTTACGACCAATAATTATATTTTACTAACTACAACTGAAAATTATATTCAAAGTTTATTATTAGACACACTGTGTACTGGCAGGTCACGAACATTTTGAACTCGTTCGCCGTACAGCTTTATTAAACTATATCTGTTTTCCAATTTTTTTCTGAAAATAATCTTTTAATTACAGATGTCAGACAATATACATAAAATATTTATTAAATATAAAGAGACCGTCGCGATTGTATTTACTATCTCGGCAATCTTACGCGAACAGGCGATGTAGCTGCAAAAAAGGTTTCCGAGTAAATCTAACGGAAATGCTTTTAAAATCGCGTTTAATTAAATTTGTAAAAGACAACTCATTTCTAATGTACGAACATCTTCTTCGCATATTAATTTGTCGCATTCCCTCCCCACTCCCCCGAAAATAAAGACTGTTGCACAATGTGTATTGTGTGTGTTGTTTTTCCGCTAATTTTGGATACTGGTAGTGGTTCCCTCTCGGCCAAATGAGTTCCAACTTGTGATAAATGTAAAGTTAAATTCCAATATGAATTTTACTATATACCTAGTTGCGAGAGGAGGGAGTTTTCTTAACTCCCAAATGAATAGAAAGGGATAAAAATTCTATTTACACACGGAGTTTATATTACAAGGATGTGCCTTTTGGATGTTTCACATTCAACCCTTATCCCTGACATTCTGACGCTCAGATAATACCATTTTTCCTATTTATTTAATTAATACTATTGTACATATTGTAAATAATTTAAGCGTAGATTATAATTGATTGTATTGTTATAATAATAGTATTCGGTTAATTGTTATTTTTCAATGAATGTTTCAATAATACAGAATATAAAAGGACGTCAAGTTCGTTTCTTGTGACCTTTTCGTCATAGGTGTTTTTTTTTTTTTTTTTTTTTTTCCAGTAACTTGTTTAATAATTTATATTTCCAAAAACGCCTGCCATGAGTTTGTCTATTTACTATCACGTTATGCACAAACAAAATTGATTATAATAGTACGTGTTTTGTCTATATATCGTTCAGTTTAAAGAAGTTCAGACTTCAAGAAGCGGACGGTAAATTCAACACTGTGACGGCTTCTAAGACAGTAAGACGTAGGCACAATAATAAATTGCATACCATACGCGTGTAATATATTATATAAATTAATTCTCATTATACGCCCGTACTTGTTGTCCGTATTGGATTAGCCGGGTGTACACATTCGCCTTATAAAATACACACATGATGTTTATGTGTCATATATTATTTTGTTTTACGGAAGACGATCTGCTGACTGCAGTATAAATAGGTGCTTACGGAACGAAATGTGCACACAACAGACAAAAAAATATATTATATATTTTATCGAAACTTTTTATGTCTTTTGAAAAAGGCAATTGTCAAAATTACATTAGCATTAGAGCATACATGTACTGAATAATACTATTCTCGGGTAGTTTGTTGATTTATTCATGTAAGAGTGCCGCGCATTACTTCCGTAAACTTAAGTTTTTATGTAATATTTATGGGAAAGTTGAACGGTTCTCGTGAGAAATATGACGGGTACAATTTTAACATTTTCGCGATTTATACGTTAATTCTGTAGGCAATTTTGCTAGTAAGACAATTACGAACGATATTCCGTGCGACGTTAACGAACAAAAATATTTTGATTGCATTATAACTTCGACGATCCATTGATACAAAAAGCTTAAGCAAACTATGAATATGATAAGGTATATCAAAAAATAACTGGCTACTGAAGTAAATAAAGTACTATAAAAGAACTTTGCAAATAATACATACGTTATGTAATAACCATAATTATACTGAGTTAAGTAATAATTGATTATCATTTATTATTTAAACACATTCATATGTGGTATAATGGGATATCTATCTAATGTATACATAAGCGAAAATGAAAATCTTTGTTGCGGGTCGAAACTACTTATTCAATCGTCATGCAGTTTTTTTTTAAAGAGGACTTCACAGAGCAGATTTTAGACATACGTTTAGTCCGATAAATTTAGTAAATAATAATTAGCTATTAATTAAAATAAACATGTAAATTGTATGACAATACACCTTAGTAACACGGATAAAATGAAAAAACAAAAAGATGTGCTGTATCTATGGTATCTATGGTTTCTTTCCAATTATAATTTCCTATACGTACTGTCTTCGTGATCTATGTCATTATCGTACAGTTTACGACGCCTACAGTGAATTATGTTTTAGACGTATTACAATTTTTGTTTGTTACTGTGAACAACAGCGTTTTTTCTTCTTTTCTTGATTGTTTTTTTTTATTTATCGCATAATGCCCACGAAGAGAAAATCAAACCTTGGTCGTTCCGCAAATGTTGTCAATAAAATTCACTTATCTAGGAACTATCATTCACAAACTCACGATCAAAATATAGTTAAAGATGAAAATAACGGTGACAACGACAATAACGATGAAAATAAGAATAACATGTTTGCCTTCAATTATAATAAATCGATCGATTAACTTTAATGGAGTGTCTTAAGATGGATTGACCACCCCTTATACTGATACGGACAAAGCAAAACAGAAATAAAGGTAAAAATAATAAAAAATTAGCATTGGCAATGCCGAGTGCGGCAGTGACAACTAGTAACATGATATAATAGTGTTACTGTTCGCTATATAGTTAAATGTTCAAAATAATCGACAGTACACATGTTTATAATTTACCAATTATTGTATTATACAGGTACATTACTCGCATTACTATCATCCTGTGATAAATAACGAACACTTCGGCGATAGTCAAATTGGCCGACAGTATTTTTTGCAGGTCCGTAAATATACATTTTCACCGAACAAGTAGATTCTACATTGCAGAGTACTAGAATATATTATAGATGTTCCGTGACGTTTTCTGTAAAAATAATTCCGACATTATCAATTATTAAATTAAATCATTATGGTTGTGAATTCACAGGAATAAATGCGTTTATTTTTCCGTCGCTTCATTAGCACAAAGTTCGACTTATAGGTATACAAGGACCAACAAATTCGGTAATATCGAAACTTTTATTTTTTTAGGTCATCTTTTTTGTTTTGTTTTGTTTTCACGTCATTTTACAACTTTTTCAAGTTGTTTTTAATATGTTCAGCAAATGTCAAGTATCGAGTTATCTGTTAAC
Organism: Cinara cedri; assembly: GCA_902439185.1. Classification (NCBI taxonomy): domain Eukaryota; kingdom Metazoa; phylum Arthropoda; class Insecta; order Hemiptera; family Aphididae; genus Cinara; species Cinara cedri. Next base: position 6,170,685 of record CABPRJ010000476.1, on the reverse strand, counting down.
GACCATTGTTTAAATAGCTATTTTCTTTTTTATTATTTATGAGCATCTATAAACCAAAATAAATTTAAAAACAATTTTATTTTAAAAAAAAAAAAAGTACTTAATTTTAAACAATTATTGGTAGTACTTTTCGACGATAAAATTTTATGGGTTTTATAATAAACTTTTTCTTTTTCATTTTGGTATTTTGAAATTCTAAATGTCTTTTCATTTGTTTGTTAAAATCACAGCGCCAGTATACGTTATATTTTTCGATTCGCGTCGGTTTCCGATGTATTTCTATCGCGTAGAATGTATACTGTTACTGGACCCAATAATATCCTAATCTAACGTAACCGATATTTCGATTTCGATTAAACCTGTGCAAACGTCTCGTATGCTGTCGAGCACAACAAAACCCGCTTTGTACGTTAAAACGGATGGTATTCATTTAAAGATGTACCGTTAAATAATTCTTGCGTAGACCTTTGCGTTTTTCCCTCTCGTTTAAAAATGTCAACATCACGCTATAATATTGTTATCGCCGGTTTCCATTGTGCTCGCGTTTATATTATATATACTCTGTCATGGTGGCGTATACAATAAAAACCAAGTTCAATGTCATATTATTAAAGCCTTGAAATTTTATTACCCGAATAAACCTTAAAAGAAAAAGAAAAAAAAAACATTTTGCCGTAGCGAAATAGCGTTAGTATATTATGTACCTAAATGTATATAGTGTTGTTTTTCATAAACTTTATTTTATTTTATATGGCCGTATATACAGAGTGAACGTAATCGTATTATTGTCTGTCCGCGGCAAAACAGTTAATTCTCTGCTTTATTTTTTCATAATACAAGATGCGAGGGTATCATGACGTTTTGGTATAATAAAATAAAATTTGCGCGTTTGATACACCGACGTGAAATCACATTACTTATATAAAGTTATCGTTTTTTGAATGGCTTAAAAATTTGAAATGCGTAATTCGTTTGTGATTGTTTTTTGATTGCGAGTGTACCAAAGAAGCTATGTATACGTTATATAGTTTTACTGATACGTGTTTTCTTTCTCTCGCAGAAAACACTTTTTCGGTTAGTAAATTATGTACCTTGGTAAAAATCCAGATTTTTCACCAGACGATATTTTATTTAAATATATTTGTCAAAGTCCCCTAAACTAAGATTAAGAAAAATCGAACACAAATTACTATACATTGGTCTTATCGCTGTAGACTACTTACAAGAGGATAAAAACGAATAAAGATAATAATACCTATTATTAGTTCACCGAATTCTCTTTGGAATATTTTTTTCATTGCAATAATGATTTATCGTTGCTTTTGGCGTATATAAACTTTGCTACCTAAATCCTAAATATTATACTTTTGAAATTGTGCACCTTCTCTCCGAGTCCAGATTTAGATATTTAGAGGACCTATGGAAAAACTTTTCAACAGGGCCTTAGAAAAAAAAAAAATCTTAAAAATGATAATTTAACAGTAAAAACACCATAAAACATCAAATAAATACGATGGTAATGGTTAATTGCATATATTAAATAAAGAACATATATACTGTGTCAAAAACTGAAATCCATTGGAGTCTTGCGACCCGGGTACCACGACTTCCTCTGGATTTCCCCTTAATTAGGCTTGCTTACACCCAGTAGTCTATCCGCGGTGTGGTGTATTTTTACACTCGTGTATCGAAAAAAAAGCATAATAATATATTATACAGTTTTATTTTTTATTTTAATTGCCGTTCGTTAGTAAAATAATTAGATCTCGGTTGTGCAGTGATACGACTCCGGGCTGCTGCTGTTATATTGATTTATTACCCTTGTCCTTTGGATACGCGTTTGTAAGTTTTTTTTTATTATTATTTTTTTTTTTATTTTGTTCGTTTGTAAATGTCTATCGAACCGTGTAGAACTGAGAAAACAATCGAAAGTGAAAGGGACGATGGTTTTTTTTTTTTTTCGTAACGTTGAGTTTTAATTAATGTAGGTATACGTTATACCTAATAATAATAATAATTAAGACATCGCGCGGTCGGTAGAGTAACGATATCATTTGAAAAAAATAAACCTATCTGTCGGCGTTAGCGGTTTCCCATGACGAATGTACATTAGATAACTAGAGCAAAAGAGTTTTTTACGCTGTCTTCTACTGTGCGAAACGACCGTGGCGAGGCGACGTGGTGGTTTGTAATGAAACGAGGAATGACGACGACACCGCAATAACATAACGAAATTCGTTATTGTTTATCCGCCGCGCCAAAATATGTAGGACGAGAAATATAAACGTCTAAATATAATATTTTTGTTCTAAATGACGATTTGTATTATTTTTTACATAATACTTATACGAATAGTTTTCAATTATTTGATTTGAGAATGCGCGATTCGATAACTCGATAATTTTTGGTACTTAAGACAATATCGAATAACGAGATTCGAGACAATCGAGAAATTTTCGTTATTTCATTATGTGTAAACGATAAGTGATAAAATATCGCCCGTGTTTAAGTTACTATTACTATAAATTGTCAATTAATTTGTACTCTCTTAAAAATGATATGTAACTGTTTTTTTATAAATAATTCGTTGATCCTATAGCTCAAGTCAATTTTTGGTTTTTTTTTTTTATAAATTAATTCTATTTACTTCATTTTTCTCCTAACCAGCTCAGTCTTTTGTACCGTATTTCAGCTATTATGCTTACATAATAATAAATACTAAAATAATTTCTAATGGTACACTGAACTGGACCCCTCGGGGAAAAGAAAGAAAAAGGAACAATGCCAACTAGATACAGACAATTTTAACGAAAAAGCTCAGGACAGAGGAGGATTGAGATGTGTTTTTTTTTTTTTTGTAGCCATGGCTTCTAAATCTAGAAAAAGTAGTAGAAGAAGAATTGATATCTTTTTATTTTTTGGTTTGAATTGTCTAAGTGTATTTTTTAAATAAGTGTGTGTATTTTAAAAATTTAATTTACCCGTATTTAAAACAAAATTGACTTCTTGTACAGTAGTCCTTCTTGTACAGTACTTCCTTTAAAAAAAAAAAAAAATCTATATACTTATATATAAATTCTATTCATCCCTACTATTGCAAATTGTATTTGAAACAAATTATGTTAACAAGTAACGGTTGAATAAGTATCCCTATAATTTCTATTTCAATTTAATAATCCGCAGTTTCCAAAATCGTTTAATTCTAAATCGTTTATGACTCGTTCACATCATTTTATATACATCAATTGTGTATCGGATATAGACGCCGACAAGATTGCGAGTTTTCACATTTTTTCTTAACGGCGGCGGAGAAGATACTCGTATTATATGCAAAGTCAAAAATATATCGTAATTATATAATATATCGTACGTGAAAGAGGATTTCGGGTGAAAGGCGCGCCCAGTGACACCGCTGCACGTTAGTCATGAGGTCACGACCACCGACCAAGTATTATCACTATACATATATATCAGATTTGTACATTGTCGTAACGGCGACACGAGGAAATAACGATAAATACTTAATATATAGTAGCCCGAGTACAAAACGGGTTTTTTTTTTTTTTTTTACCGTACATTTTTTGGCATTCGACAATTTTCAAATCCGACGAAATAACCGCCGCGCGCCGTGTGACTATTGCCGTACGATATTGTGGTACACGTAATAATAATTCATCTTTGTAGAGAATCAGGTTTTATACACTACCGTTTCCCGTCATTTCACGAAAAAACAGTATAGATACATTAGATGTCTATGTACAATATATTACGAGTATTTATAGTTGTTGTCAATTACCGGCTATTATATGTCGTTTTCGATCGTCTCTCATTTTCGACCGAAATCTTCTTCTTCGACGCCATATAATTTGGGTCAGCCGTCGTCGTCCGTAATTGAACTGCAGTGAAATCATAAATCATATCGTTTTTAGATTCCAAGCGATCCGACGACGCCACCGTCGTTATATTTTAAGTGCCAGATGTTTTTGTTATTGGTCATCTGTTAGTGTGTCGATTCAGTAGCGTGTGCAGTAGGGAGTTGATTAGGAGTTTTCGGCTCCCATAGTTACCTCCGTATCGGTTTCAAAATACCACAACTATGAGCATTTATTCAGTAATTCGATCCTAAAATATTTATATATCTTAGCCAATTCACAAGAGAAAACTTTATTTATTTATTAAAAATTGGTTACTTTGTGTCCAGCTTTTAAATTCCCACATAGTCGTGTTGAATAAAAATGTAAGTTCATTCGCAATTCAAATTATAGCTATATCCACTTCCATGAAAATTCTCTGATACACCACTGTGTCGAATTACTTTCGAATTATCAAGCGGCGGTAATGCTACTATAACACAAATTTTTTCCGCGCCGAAAACCTATGGACTTCATGTACACATAGTGTTATTTATAAATTTATTAGTGTCTGCGTGTTGTTGGTTAATCCCCGAGTGAAATTTTCGTATACGAATCGGCTGTCGTGAACTATAATAATACTTAGGATTTATAATTAGGATTTCGTTTACACACCATTAAACGCATTGACGAAATTTCGTTTTTTTAAAAACTATTGAGCTTTTTGTAAACTATACAAGTATTATACTTACGCAGTATATTTTGTACAGTAAAAAATCGCATAATAATACCCGTGCGTATAAATATCTAAAGCCGCCCGCAGATTTGATAAACAAAATGAATATGCATGAAAAAAACAGTTGTTGCATCATTTGTAATTCTTATTTATTAGGGTTCGATGTAATAACTAACATGGTTACGTTCGTTCCATCATAATGTATTATTTTACTCCGTGTCCGAAGACTATATGTACGCTGTGGTAGAAAAAATGAATTTGTAATTGACTTGCCTAAAGTTTATTTACTCGTTATTGTAATTATTTTAATGCATTATCAAAATACTGACTGTGCATGTTCCTTTTTTTTGTTCTAGGTAAGCAAGTAAACTACACAGTTAATTCTATGTTTACGAAAATTCGAGAATGGTTCTAAACTTCTGGTTATTACCAGATTTAAAAATATCTGTGTAACAAAGTGAACCCATAGTAAGTATTTCTATAGATAGACAAATATTTATCTTATTTTTTTCTACCTTTGAAATACATATTTTTTTTTTTTATACAAATGAAATGCTAAAACTATTTACAAGAGTTTCGAACATTTAAAAATGGTTTAAATCATTTATTCATAATTATTGTAAAATAATTTTAACCATCTAAATTTGCAATTTAATACATTTAATAAATGTTATATTATTATTGTTTTAGATACACGGTTGAATTTTTTTTCTTTTATTAATATAAAAACGAACAGTAAAAATGCGTTTGGAACATTATAACATAATCTATTCTTAAAACATATCATAATTGGTATGCAGCTAACTGTATATACTAATATTTTCTTTTTTTTTTTCAAATATTTCGTGTTTAATCATAGGTAGGTTTTATTATTTAGTGATTTAGTTTATTTTCTAGTGGTTATTGATATTTCTAACAAGGTCAAACTATTGATCAAATAAAAGTATTATTAATAAGGTAATATTATTTTACTTAGTTTTGATAACAGCTGTGGAAACGTAATAAAATATTGCATGTTAAAACTAACATTTTAATTGTTAATCGTTTAACGCAAATATCATTACAAATTAGGATCGAGTTGTAACATAAAATAAGGATTTATCTAAAAACACTAATATTTCGTAAATTCTGAGCGGAACATATACTCTTAAGAATTGCTCCAATCTGAATCTTCGGTGTTTTTTTTTTTTTAGTATTTTGGATTTAGTCTGTTCATTGGTGGTAGTTATTTTTTTTTTGAAATTTCTTATAATTTTTCTCATAAAAACGGCAATAAAAAAAAAAGAATATTTACTCCGAATTATATTCCATTTTTTTGTTTATGATTCAATGAGAAATAATCGTGAATCCACAGTAGTGCAATTATTCATTTATCCACACATTTATTACGTATTTTCATAATAATACACAGTGACCGACCGTTTCAACAACTTATTTTGCCATTAACAATAGTCATTCATTTTGATTGCCATAACCGGAATAATATTATAATAAAAAATTACCAAGTTAACGGCCTTTATCAATAAGGTCTTGCTATTATAATAAACCATAATAGTGTATCCGTTTTGATAAATATAAATATTTTGATTAAACCTAATGGACGTGTAGGTTGATACCATGTATAGACAGTATTATATCGATATCTATACTGAACAATATTTTTACGATAAAGTTTTTGAAACATTTGCCCGTCTAGGTACATAAATATTCTTGTTTATTCTTGCGGCGTTAACGGAACCGTTCATAAATTTCCAATTCTATACCGAACGCTTTTAACGTATTATTTTATTTTTTTATTTGTATTATAGATATATCTCACAGCGAATATAAATCGCACACGTGAACCGAGATTGTAATTCCGATAATCCTAAAGCACCTCGTTGAATACTAAAATGTCGTTTTGAAAAGGTTACGGAATTCTAATTTTTCGACAAAGCTGATGCAATGTAAAAAAAAAACTTTTCACTCAGAATTGGAAATGTTATTGAATATGTTTTATATGGCTGTAAACAACTACATATATAACTTAATATTGATATATGAACATAATTACGTTGTACTTATATATTGTTTGGTATTTATCAGATAGATCTTTAAATTATAAGAAAACTATTGCTTTTTGTTAAGAAAAAAAAAACCTAATAGAAAGATTTCAATCCAACCTAACCTTGAATCCGCCACTGCTGAGCTCCATTCAGAATCGTTTCTTTTTTATTCTGCCGTCACTTTTAGTATGTAAATTAAATTATCTTCACATACCAGACCATATCCAATAGTCTCCGGACTTCCCATTTAAACCTATCTACACCCATATAATTGGTTCGAAGTGTGTCAGTCTCTTGAAAATTATAATTTTTATATCGTATTGGAGGCCGCGAAAAACGTTTTCTACGCGCTTAAAAAATGTAATTATCGTGTACTTGCGATTTTCGGGAGCGTACAAACGGAGAATGTGCATTTATTGTTACATTACTGGTGATGGTTATATTGCAGCACATCACCACAACTATCGCCGCGCGTTTTGCGTTATTTTTTTTCCGAAAGAAACTACTGAAGCGCAATAATCACAATGGCGACTAGTGTCATGTAATATAATATTTCTCCATTTTCGCCATTCCATAACGTTCAATATCCAGTATATATAAATGTATAATAGTACGAGAATATCTGTATAATTGACCGACTACCTTTTACCACGCTCGGATGAACAAAATTATTATCGTTAAATCTTAACATTTTCGACGGGTGTCGTTTGCGGTGACGTTATTTTTATTATATTCCGATACTCTACGCGAAAGCAACGAGCTCGCGAACGTTGAAAGTTTTTCCCCGACAAACCGTTCTAACCACACATATAACTACACAGTACTACGGTATCGGTGAAAAAAACCGAGGGTGCGGTGCGTCATGGTCAGGAAACACGTTGAGTGCAAACAATGTGTGCGGTGTGAAAGCCAAGAAAAAAAAAAAATTAAATAAAAATGAAAATCTTTTGAATTTTCTCGAATGTGTTTGGAACAGTTAGTTTACACCGACAATGACGTCAAAAGCAGTCGCCTCAAAACTTTCCATATTTCCTATATACTCGTGGCTGTATTGCACACACAAAATCACTTGACTAACTTTTTCTTTTATATTCACTACCCTCCTCCCATCTTTTCGTACGTCTTTGGCTCTTTATGTTTTCCATCATTTTTTTTTTTTTTTTTTTTTTTTTTGTTTCCCGACCGCAAACTTTATGGTTTTGTTTACAAAAAACCTCGCGCGTCGATGGTTTACATGCAGCGAGCTTTTAAAAACGCCGCGTGTGTATAATGTATATCATCGCGAAAATTTAATGTCAACGAGTATCATACAGTGTCCTGTAAATGCATTTTTTTATTTGTGTGTGTGGGCGTTCGGAAGTGCTCGAATTCATAATAAATTTACCGTCTCAAACCCAACCCTCCGAAACGAGCCAACCCCGAACGATATAGTGTATAACATATACTCGTCCGTGCAGAAGAATATTTCAAAATATTGGTTTTATCGTCTGAAATTCTACTATCGGTTTATATATTTATTTATTTATTTATTTTTTTTTTTCTAGGAGGAGTACGACGATTTCGGTTTTATCGTTCCTTTTAGGCATATTGATTATATAAAAATCCTAAAATATAGTTTTCCCGTTTGAATCTACGGAGTTCTATTGAAACAATAATTTGTACAATTGTCACGAAACCGTATATAAGTTTTCTCTCGTATAACGCGGCAGTGTTTGAAAAGTGGATTTTATTTAAACCGCCGAACCGGAGTAACATGTTTAGAGGCCATACCTGGTACATCTGTATGGCTATATATTATTATCGGGAATTATTCGGATATCTATAGTGAATCGGAGATACCCGCAGTGTACAAAATATTATACATAATGCATTCAACGTTTAATTATGAAGATGGACATGTCCCAACTTGGAAAATATTTAAAAAATACAAAATACGACTTCTTGTCCCTTGACGCACAACGCACAGCCTAGATAATCGTTGATTCATTCTCTCGCAATGGACCGCGATAATTATAACTTTTTCTACGGATCTCGTGTTCAGATTTTCATCATGCACTTTACCTGCGTATTAATATAAAAAACGCACAACGCCAAACGCACGTTTGGCAAACTGGTTTCAATTTGTACCTCTCCTTCCCCTGAAAACTACCTTATGGACGCTCGTCACGAATAGGTCCACTCGGAAATCGGGATTTTCCCGGAGGCTCCCATTCATATTGAGTCATTTCTCATCGTTTTACGATTAAATATATTGTATGAAATATGAATTACATCGTATACGAGTATAATATTATTATCACATAAAAAAGATATTAAATTCAGTTTTATATAGTGAGCTTCGGGCAGTAAGTAATATATAGCTATAAACGTATTAATGTTATATTAATACTAAATCCATTTTAAATACAAATTTTATGCAAATACGTATGCCTTTGCTTTGCATATAAATGTATGTTTATATTATCCGTTCCTCGGGTTGAATGCGAAGATACTTTTTCTAAATAAAAACATGTTGAAAATTATTTATGAAATACATCAAGTCGACATTTATTACAGAGTTTATTTTTAATGAAGTCGGACAAGACTTTTTAACAATAATAATTCTCGAAAATATAATTAACATGGTAGGATTATTATCATTGTTATTGATAACGTATATGATTATTTTAAAATGTCGAATATATTATCGAGCTTATACAATTTGTTTTTTTTAATAGATTTTATATTATAAACCTATTGAATATGATATTTAAACGTAGAAGTATAAAAAATAAAATAGCTTTTTTTCAATAAACCGTGAGTGAGGACCATTTTTAATATTGCCCGGTACGCCGCGAATGGCTTGTCCGCCCCTGGGTGTCCAGAGGCAAAAAAAAAAAAAAAAATATAAATACAAAATCTATATTATTAGCTGTGCAAAATGCCTACGATTATAATATTATAATGGACGCGTGTTGGTTGAAGGGAAAAATAATAGTTTTAATCGCGATCCACATCCTCTATATATGTAGCTACAGTAGAGTTGCTAACGACGCGCGTGATTCGACTCTCGGCCGCCGCTCGTAGCTGCAGCGTTCGAATAGCATTTCACTTAACATGATTTATTAACATAATAAAAACCGTATATGGGCTACAATAGAGGGGGATATTATGTATAAAAAATAAATATAGATTCGGAAACGATAAAAAAAAAAAAAATCGTGTAATAAAACACTTTGGTCGACGACGATGGTCGGATACGCGCGATGGCCACAATTAAGCCATAAATTATTATTAGTGATGTTATTATAATATCACTAGTTAGTTGTTTTTTTTTTTCTGAGTACGTAGATTGTAGGTATTTATTTTGTCCATCCGATATCCGTTATGTAACAGCCACCGTTACACTCATCGTAGTCTCTGGTGAATTCTACCGAGATGGGGGCAGATCCGATGACGTGCGTATACACCGATTATTGTTATTAGTGTCGTATTCATCGCGTGTTCCGGTATTATAAAGTTGTCGTGGATTGTTACAGGCCGTAAACACGAAAAAGCAGTCATGTAAAATCGTAAACATGCTTATATTATGTCTGCAGATATTATGCATAGACCTGTAGGAATCCGATAGTCATATTTTGTGTGAGACGACTTTTCCAAATATCGTGATTTACACGTTTTCTTTCGGAAAAATTACGGTGAAAAATACGGTCGGTCCGTATCCAAGGTTTTATATCATCTCCACGTTAACATAATTTTAAATGGTTATGATACTCGACGTTTTACTGGATTATTTTATTGTTTAAAAACCCCGGTTGTTTTTGAGATAATGTGATCACAGAGTGTAAAATAAGTAAAAATAAAAATCATAACCTTAAAACAATAATATTACCAGCTATTTTAAAAGTTGAAATTACTATTTATATCGATTTCTATATATACGAATCGATGATAACTTCGGTTATCGTTTCGTTTTTCAACTGTAGCATTTTGGATTTTTCCTGAAAATATCCCTCGATTTTTGTACGAAAACCACGTTCGGACAGATCACGGGAATTTGTATGTTTTCAAGACGGTATTACGGTATAACGGTTACATTATAGCTTAATCAATTTGGATCGCCACCTGGACGATTAAGTTGTAGGAATGAAAGGATTTCGTGAAGTATACGTATATATTTTTTAGCAGTAATCAAGCTCGCGACGCCGACGTGTCCGTGAAATTGTTGGGCTTCATTATTCGCGATACAGCAACAATTTTTCGTTATTTTATTACAATACGAGTATGTTACACGCAACGTCTGAGATACGATCTGCAACGGGGAAAAACAATGGACTGACAATATCTGTGCCCACAAATCTGACGGCCCACCGCCGCCGCCGCCTCCGTTCCGGTCTCTTAAAACATATAGGTAGATACTTAGTGTAATCAAAATTTAGTGATCAAACGAAAACTCGACTAATACAAAACTGTAATGGGCCACGAGTATACTCAAACTCTTACAAAAAAAAATATTTAATGTTTCTTATTCGCGTGTTTTTTTTTTTTCTTATTCCTGCCTAAGGAAATTTTTTATATCCATAGAGAACTTGTCCGTAGGTATACATTACCGCGCTTGGTTAACATCATATTTTCTATCGCAATGTACCTATAACTTGTTTGTTTATGATAAATCCTTTTCGATATAAATTCAAAATTAACATAAACTTCGAGTTCATAAGTATTAATACAAATTCGAGAACGGTTCAAAATGTATATTTTATTAAGTAAAAAAAAAAACCACGATATTTCATCTACACCACCTAAACCAGATTTTATACCCTTTATAATGATATTTATTTTTATTTAAAAACTAAAAACATAATAATACGATGACCTCGAATTTATTTGTCAGCATTTTTTAAAATATAAAATATGAAATTATTTTAGTAATATTGCGTTATAACGTTAAGTTATAAACGATGATTATAGTTGAGTGATTGTTTGGTTTTTGTCAAGAATATCCTCGGGAATATCTATCGAATTGTATTTTATCATTGTGATTTATGATCGCAAAGTGAACGCATAAATCGCATAAATATCCAATGTTTTTTCGCATCATATTCTAATATAATATGACATTATTTTAATTTTAACAAATGCAAAAACGTTAAACAGAATACCACAACTCAAACGGTATATGACATTAGTACAACTATGAAAACGTAATATAAATCTGAATAGTCCTAAAATTCAAATTCGGATTTCACAGTTCGGTTTTCGTGTTTAGATTCTAAATGCATCAAAGAATTTTAGATCACCAAGACTTGGCTCGAAAAAAAAACATTTTCACTTCTTACCTTAAAAAAAAAATTAGATTTTTACACGTTTGTACAGAGACGGGTTTTACTGGATTCCCGATGGTTCTTCAATAATACGTAATAAACAAGACAAATGCATAGTTTCGATCAGTCGAAATGCAAAATAAATACTGTACATAGTGAACTATTGATATCTTGGCAATTTTCTTGTTCATAGCAACAATTAAAATGTGTGCTACCTACATAATTAATCTATAATAAAAACGAATAAATACAATTTTCTCAACTCGAAATATTTCCGTTTCCATACACTATACATACAATTATAGTTTGCCCGATGAAGGTGACATTTATTTAAGTTTCAATAAAATTGACGCGATAAATTCTGGTCTTTTTCAATTACGTTTTTTATCGTGACTTAGGTATATGCGATTGATAAACGGTGAATAAAATTTATTCAGTTTCTGTAATAAAATTGTATTGCGTACAAGGTGTCTCACGCAGATAATATATCCATTGCAATATATCCTGAGATAATAAAGAAAATTAAATTCTGTTTTATTTTTTTTTCATATTACTCGCGGGAATAAGAACTACAAATATTTATAATTTAATTAAATTCGTACGTTTCGGTAGAACAATTTAAAAAAAAACTTTTTATTTTATTATTTTCCAAAAATTTGAATACGGCTATTTTATAGAGTTTATTTTTCTCAAAATGTTAACATTTCAACTTATTATTTATTTTCATTAAAATCTTGATTTTTTTATATTTTTTTTTAAGTTCAGAGAAAAGTACCTATAAGTTATAGTTATAGTTATTTGCAGCAAGCTATGATCGCATTCGCTAATTAATTATTATCATTATTGCATATTGACTGTACACTTTTTATCTCTAAACTTTAAAAAATCAATAAGTATTTCTTCAACATTTTTTTCAGTTTTTTACTGAAACATAAATATTTGTAGTCCTTATTTCTGTAAGTCTTATATGAAAAAAATAACGGAATTTGACTATATTTAATGTCTCCAGAGATATTGCAATGGGTATATTTTCACAGAACAGCGGGTTTCTGTAATGAAGTTAGATTTTTTTTTTTTTTTACATTTTATCCTTATTTCGTAAAATACATATCGTAAATACGCCATGTCAGTTTTTAATTTGCAAACGAACGAAAAGGACTCAAAACAGATACTAGACACAAATGAAAGATTATATTTCGAATAGTGAACTGAACATGCAAATAAACGCAATGAAGAAGAAAATTCTAGTCTGTAATAGAAAAAATAACATACTGGTATAAATACATTTAAAAAGAAATACGATTATATAGAAAAGACCTCAGATAAGCACTGCATATATATTAAAATTAAAAATCGACTACAATAATATCGATAATATGCCAGGTGTTAAACCAAAATAGAAGTATTTTTATTTGAAAAAATCTTAGTCTTATAAGAAACTACCCAATAATACCGTGTGTACATCTTCAACATGGACATGAAACGTGGACTATTGCAAAAAGAATTGAGGCTTTCGAAATGTGATGTTATAGGATGCGAAAAATGAGTTAAAATTAGACAGTAAAACCTACCGTGGAAGACCACGATTAAACAGTGTGCATAAATCAAATATTATAACAGGAGATTGAGAATACCAGTTCATACTAAAAAGTCACGGGAATGGAAAGCCGACAATAGAAAACACGAAAACGATATTTCAATCCTCGGGTTGAAAGCTGTAGAGAGAAACACGCTGTACGTGTCAACTTTTGATTTCCATTACCGTGTTCCGATAACCCTGCCCAAAACTCCTCCGGCTAACATTTTAAGCTGTTGCAACTGGCGGATGCCGCGATGCATCCGATCCTATGTCTATAGGAGCGCGGTTATATTCATTGCAGTTTTCGCGAAAAATGTTAATTTTATTCGCGTTAATTATATATTGTATTTAACGTTTATTATATTAATAACAAGAAAAAGAAATCGCGAAAGGCAACCGTTGTTTTGTACCCGCAGTAAAGGTATACTCAAACTGTATAATGTACGGAATTTTTTTCCATCGCGCTGATCAAAAACGTCAGATTATAATGTTTAGGTACGAGAAACAATTTGTTTGTAGAGTTTATCCGGAGGTGAAAACCGTACACTGGTCGACAGGTATACGAGGCAGTGCCCGTAGTAATAATACGTAGTAGCCAAAACTCATTTGTCGGCCCGTTCGTCTGGAAGTTCGCGTTAACGGGAGGAGGGGGGAGACAAAAAAAAAAACTTTATACACCCAAAGATACGATCGATCGGGCGTCATTTAGTATAATATAATATTCGTATAACACGCGTATTTTGTAAGTATATTATAAATACCTGTATACGTACGAATTTATGCATCGGGACACGTACCGACCTACCTGCCTACATATATAAATGTATACTCGCAGTGGTTATTATCGAGACCCCGGTTCAAGAATAATAACTCCGGAGGCTACCGCCCGAGATAAGATCTATATATAATATATTATAATATTATTAAAATATTATATACGCGTGATACGACGAGTAGACTAATGGCCCCCCTCCCTATTCGCCTGTTCCAACCCTCCCCCCCTTATCTGTTGAATTGTTTTATCACCGCCGCCGCCCCGTCCGGTCGATTATGAATCGATGAGTATAAACGAGCTAAAACCTCGTCGAGTTTTCCAAAAAATTCGAACTCTGTGAAAAAATTGAAAAAATACTTATATATTTTTTTGAGAATAAAATCAAATAGACGATATTATATTCCAACGGTTAAAATAAATAATGTTGACATTATTGAACTTTGATGCCCGCCACAGTTTTCGTTTCTCCTGTGAACTATTATTTCGAGGTTTAGTCTCGAAGCCGACGATGCGCTCGTATAGTATCATTGTCATTTTTTTTTCAACCATTATAAAAAAACAACCAACCCGATCGACAGAAGCTGCGGTGTACCTACTCATATTTTAATCCACTTAGTACGTAGTTATTAAATTTTGTCCGAGACACTTTAAACTTGCACTGATAGTTTACATCATTTAATGTGTTCATATTTTCCTAACAATTCGGTTATGTTGCTATACCGGTGATATGATTTGATCATAAAATCTAATTTTTTTTTTTAATCCCATGTCATGTCGTAGGAGAAAAACAAGTTATATTTTGTATAGGTTTTACAATTATATTTATTTTTTAATTTTTATCTTTTATTTGTGAACAACCTTTCTATCAGAAATGTTGTCACTTTTTCTGAAAGGAAATCTGATTGGTGGTGCATTTAAGAGGATATTTTTTGATTTTCCTGGGAGTTTTTATAATAAATGGAACAAACCTGGATAAAACAGGAAAAACGGGAAAATTTACGAAATGTATTATTTTAAAACATGTATAACCGAACTCTGCTTAGAATCGTTTTTCGTTATTAAATATTAATGTAAATGTACAGATATGCATTAAATTCCTCTCTATATTCTACCTTCTCAACTTCTCACCTGCAACTCATCGTACGAAATATGTTTATATCTTTTTTAAAATTATTTTTCAGATTGTTTGCAAGTTCCTGATTATCATTTTTATGTGATTTATATGTTAAGAGGTGTTATGCAACAAATGATATGATACATAAAGTATTTTACATATATTTTACTCATCAAAAGTACTATATTTTTTCCTGATTAAGTACGCTAGAATATGTATTTCCATTTTTTTTTCTTTTTCTTTTAATTAGAATAGACTGTGCAAATTATTTTAGATTCCGAACGTAAAAAGGAATATATTGGTTTTACTATGATTTATTTGTTTTTTTATTCCCCCCCGTCTAAATAACATTTTATCAGAATTTTTGCTTCGATTACTAATCTAGTGCTTTGGTGAGATTATTTATTGATTTTTCTTGTAGTTCTTTTAAAAATAAAAAGGAGGAGCGTAGGAAAACGGTAAAATGTACGCAGTAACAGTTTGGTAGACAATCGTAGAGACCTAAAATGTTAACAGAATCCTTTAATATTATCTCTTTTCCAAACATGGTAAACGTTGGTTTATTAAAATTCGTTATTCTTCTGTTCGAGAACATTTGAAATTGTTTAATTTTTATTTGGTTTTGGACGGACAGAATCCGTATATCTGCGCGTGTGCCTATTATTCGTCGAAATATGACAGCGAGTACCGTATTATGATCGCCAGTCGTTAGCTCGTTGGAAAATTCTCGGCATTTACGAATCCAAAGGATTTATTTAACCTGTGTACATTATTATTGTATTCTATAAAACGACAGATTAACAATGTTAAAAACGATATTATTTTTTTACGATATTTATTGAAAAGAAATTATGTATTATAATTGCGCACGGTCGGCGGCGACGGCGCGACCGACGTTCTATGTGTTCTATTATTTATCTCTCGTAAATTATAAAATCTCGAAAGTTTTTCGAAACCCGGGGAGAACATAATATTACAATATTATGACATCATCACGTGCGGTGCGATTTCGTGTTAACCGTTTATGCACGTGCACCTCTCTCGTGTAGGTGGGTATACACGCCGTACACGGCTCCTTAACTTATTGCCCGTCATTATTACAATATTAATATCTCGTTGATATCGACAGAAGATAATACCGCGGTATCCAATCTTAGGTGCATACTTGTAAGCGGATTTTATCGCAAAACTATCTGTCGTTAAAAGTATAATATAATATGTCCAAACCGGTCGGCGGGGTCTACCTCGTTTGATTAATCTTGTCGAATAATTACTCGGCAAAACGCGTCGACGGACCGTCCGTTTAAGCTATCCGCTATCCGCTCTATGTTACCCCTAGAGTATTACAGGAAGATTGTATTCATACCGTATTTCCCCTTTGTTTTCTTCCCTCCAACCCTTCCCTTCACGGGTACATAAAAGTTCTTTGTGGCAGCGGCGGCGGGTGGATTGCGTGGAAAGCGTGTTGGAAAACAATAAGCAGCGGAAATTCGCTAGAATAATAATATAAACGAAAGTAGATTTATTTACGATTTTATTACTTTTTACCTTATATTACCGGGGTTCGCTATTTATACAGGTACCTATCTTCTAACAACAAATTAAAATAACAAAACCGTAAAAATGTCATCGCTTCATAATTTATTAGGTCCGCAACGGTCTCACACACCAAACCTCCAAGCTATGTGATAATAATATATTACACCTACCGAGCCAACTAGTGTAATGACTTATATTATACTAAATCTATGGATACCAAAGAGACTATCTTTACGACAGATGGACGGATAAAGTGCGCCTGAAGAGAATACTACCAATATACTGGTTACCAGAATGGTAAAATATGACTATAGTTGAAGTTTTATCTTAAAAATCTTTATCAGTTATATGTTGATAAGCCCGTTTTCATTGCATTATTACCTAGTTTCTTATCAACGATTATTGACATCTAAAAATTATTTAATAGATAACAATGAATTGATTACCTACTGCAGTTATTAAAACGATAACCACTCAAAATCATTGTTGTATGTTCTCACCGCACAGTATATGTATGAACATATACTTAAAAAAAACATAGACAGAACATACTTGTATATTTATGGCTTCAATTGTTATCAGTTCTAGATTGCGAAAATATAATGATCTCATTTGGTGATTTCCGGGTTTCAATTATCTATGTTTATACTGCGCCGGTTAATAATAAAAATAATAATAATTGTATGTATGTCTAAAACGACCGTTAGATAATTTATATTTCAAAAAAAAAATAAATAAATAATTTACCCACATAAATTATGTTGTTGTTGTCTGTGAATGGGTTCTTTGGCCAAAATAATATATTTTAAACGGATTTCGAGTTTTCGGATCATGTCGAATGACACGTGTAAGTACGCATATCTAGGAAATTTATTATCGAAAAATAGAATTATTACAATGACGTTTTTGTCGTTGGTGCTGCAGGTGGTATTTATAAAAATACAATTACGAACCGTTCGCTTGTTTTTAGATGGAATTTGTTTTATTAAAAAAAGAATAAACCGTTTTTAAAACGTGCTCGGTGTAGAACAATATTATAATATAATATACTCATACCGCATATATAATCGAATTGTCGAATGCAGACAGTATTTTTGCTCACGGCGAATCGTTTTATTATTATTTTTTTACGTTTCATTCTTTTCTCCGAGCCGTGAAGTTCGTAAAGACCTCGGAGTCGTTTTCTTCGTTCAGTCGAGCGAGACACATGTTTCGAAAATACAATAATATCCTCTTGATCGGAGTCCAAAAGAATAGTTTCGTCCGCGTACCAATTCACCTTCCGATCGATTCGACAGAACCGTTTGCGTTTGCATAACCCTTTTACCCTTTTCGAAAACAAATTAGCTTTATAATCTGCAGATTTCACTAGATGTCAAAGTTTTTCCCAAAAAATCTATCAGCTCTGTTTTACAATGATGTATAATTTTGTAACTTAAAACGTATTGTTTGTATCAGAAATCTAGTTCTGATCCACAATTTTATTGAGATATTTTTTTTTTTATTGTTATTATTTGCATTGTAGTTTTCTGAACGAATTTGAAAAACTGGCAAGGAACAAGGAAAAAAAGTACGAATAATAATATCGTTTTTTCGTTAGCAATGATTTATCGTTGCTTACAGTTATAAATTGAATTACACTATAATATATTCCCCCGTTCAATTTCCCTCCTGAAATTTCGGCACACCCATTAAGAGTATCGGCCTTTTTTTATATACTATGTACATAATAGTATATAGTGTCGTTCGATGATAACTTTATCTAACATAGTTTCTACCTACTTTCCGGTATATAGTTACCTGTATGCAATGATAATCGCATAAATTTCTAAAGAAAAAAGGTCAAGGGGAGGATCTATCCCCCATCGCTTCCTCCCTCCCTCCCCCCCCCTCAGGAAATACGCCTCTGGATAGTATATTATATTATAGTATACGATCATCTTAATGTTTACGATGCGGAGTTTCATCAGATATACAATATGCAAACTGCTGCTCTGCAGTCTGCAGCGTGTGTTGGCCGCGCATCGGTATTTCTATTTTACGAGTTTCGATATAATAAAATATAATACGCCAATACTCGAATTACCATAAATATTACCGCTTTGTACCTATATTATACGGATATTATAATATGTACACTACGCGGCCTTTATATTACTGCGGTTGGCGAGCGTAATAATAATAATATTGTAATTATTAAACGTGCGCGCGGCCGCAACGCCCCCTCATCGCCGAAGACGACGATATGAGAAATGCATACCTTTAGGGCCAACACGTTTCGGGGCCGAAACACGAGAAAAAAAAAAACAATAATCATAAAACCGTTGTTCCGATACTACCGCCCAGAGACACCGGTCGGCCACAAATCTCGAAATATCGCCTCCCATCAGCTTCGTTTATATTATCGAAACCGCGCGTAACCATACGTATATTTATAAGTATGTATATATTAACGAGCGTATTATAATACCGGGCCAAGCCGGTTGTCATTCGCGGCGATAATCTTCGAACAATAATTCCCGGTGTTTCCGTGGTCCGTCACGCGTTTTTTTTTGTTTTTCCGAACGAACCGCCGGACGAGAGAGAAGGCGCCTGCAGCGCAGGTCCAATACACCGACCGCGCTATCAACTACAGTGCCGGGTATTATGCGATAATTTTCTAGACGCTGTATAGTGAAATTCGATATACCCTGTTCTTGGACTTCGCACCGCCCCGGCACACGTATACGAAAAATTGAAAATTCCAAGAAACGTGCGTGTCCAGACGGATTCGAAAATGCACTCCCTGGTGTAGGCGTGTAAAGTGTCGATCGTTTCGATTAAACATTGTCCGGAATGGCTACGCACAAACCGATTTGTAACAATAATACTGTTACTCGGGTGCCGTCCGCGAAACGTTATTACCGCCGTAAATGCTCGTACCGTACTTTCCAAACGAGCATAGAACCGTGTACAGTACATTACCTACGCACTATTATCGCTGCGGATTGTCCGTAGACGATTCCGAAATCGACTTGGCCTGTAAAAAGTAAAATAACGCCAGACGTATGACGGTTAAAGTTTTCGCGTGCTCCGATTTCTCGAACTAGTCCGAAAAAATCGACGTATTATTATTATTGTTATATAAGTACTACGCTACGACGCAGTAAAAAAAAAAAAAATAGTATAGCATTATTTGTCGTCTTCAAATATTATTATTTTTGGAAATTTCGTTTTCTGTACAAATAGAGATCAGTTTTTATACAGTGGTGGCCAAAAGTCAAGCGTGTCTTTTTCCAACTGCGATCCGTGGGATTAACGAGCGCCTAATTTGTGCTTTGAAAACATACCTATCCGTTTATTCGACTTTTTTGCCGCGCATTTTTCGACATTCCTAATGTATTTTGTTACACGTACTTTAATTATTTTACAAAAAGGAGGGATTGTCGGTGACCTGATAGTATTTCAGCACAGCAGCCGCGGTTTTTTTTTTTTTTTTTTTTTTTTCTTATAATCGAATCGAAAATAGTACGTCTTATGTTTACATTTTCTAAACGTGATATAATTTTAAAAATATGTTCCGTTCTTTATGGCTGTTTGAAATGTTTGTGGTTTTTAAATTCGGAACGCAACGAGGAATTTATTGGTTTTACTATGATGTGTTTTTTTTTATCTGATAACTCTTTTACCAAAAATCTTTCTCCGATAAAAAAAAATGACAAGAATACATAAAATTAGCACATTTTAAACATAATAAAATATTAACAACATTTTGGTGATTTTTGAGCTTTTTAGGTTTTTTTTTTTTTTGCTTTTATGTGTATTCAATTTTAGTGACTCGATAAAAAATCTCAAAAATGTATGGTATCTAATACATGATTCGATAATATAAGTTGTTTTACAAATAAAATAAAAAAATTAAGCGTATCACTCGCGAAAAACTGTATATTGTTTGGCAGCTAATCGCATTAGTCGTTTAGTCGTTAAATCATTCGGTCGTCACTCGTCTTCCCGACTTTTCGCCTACTACTTCTTACCCGTGGTTCAAAGTGTTGACCGATCTTTTTCATTTGTTCCAATCTCGTTTTATAACGTACCACCTGTCTTTCTTTCTCTCGCGCGCACACACACACACTCTACCTTTGCAGCTTTTGTATCTCTATCTCTCACCAGATAGCGTATCCGCAAATCCTATCCTAGTTCGGACCGAGCCGAAACACGACCCGGTCGGTTTTAGGAGGTTCAAGAAGTTACATAAATCCCAATCCGAACTCGATACTGTTCCGAAGAAGTCTGAGCGATCTAATAACCTACTACGTGTATAATACCCAAAATCTCAGAAATACCGCGACGGGTCGCGTATTTTACGTGGGTACGTAATACACTATTGCCGGGCGTGTCGGACTCGCGGCCGTGGTCCGTATAACTCGCACCGTGCATTCTATCGAATCTATACCCGGGAATACGTAATATTATTATCATTATTGCCTATCCCCGGTATCGTGTTTGAAACGCACGCGGATAATATATCATAATGATATTAATATCGGCCCATGTGAAATCTCAGTGCGATACACACGCGGCCGGTGTTTATTTTACAAAACGATTGACCCCGGGGGGAGGGGGGAGGTTAATCGAGTGTACACTATAGTGCTATTATTACCATCATCTTATTATTACGCGCGCGGAGTGATTATCCTGAAAATATATTAAACAGCGGTGCCATCATTGACGTGTGGCCGCGCGCGCCGTTCGGTAAATAAAAGTACAGCGCGCGCCACGCGTATTATTACACAGCGCCCGACGGACAATGATTAATCGTGTCCCGGGTGCGCCGTGGATATTGTGCACGTTTTATTATTATAATTAATTTCGAAATCGGAGGTACGCGGATTAGAGGCGCGTTATCGTTTTTCCGCGCGATAAAATTCGAACGTCCGATCGCACGCACTTTACAAATTGTTCGCGCGTACCGAAACGCTGCGGTACTCGAAGCTGCGTAACTGTTGAAAAGTAAAAAATCCGGGTTTTTAGCAGGGGTTTTGAAATTTTGTTTGTTTATTTTTTATTTTTTTTTTTTTTTTTGATTCAACATTGGAAATCTAACAGATCGCTAAAACGTACGCGTCGCGTTACGCTAACGGATTGAAATACGAAATTCGAAAGCGGATTTTTTTTTCAATTTACATATTTCGATAGCTTAAACAAGAAATAATCGGTTTTTTTTTTTTTAATCTGTGACTAACTTTTCTGCCAGTTATTTGCTCCGATTTTCAACTATAGCACTTTTTCTGAAAGGAAATCTGACTGGGGTGATACTTAAAAGAGATCTTTTTTTCGTATTTCCCTGCTCGGAATACATGGAAAAAAACGTAGAAAAAACGGAAAAATAGGTTTAGTATCAAACAAATATTATAATATAACGTTGAAAAAACAACACTATTAACCGGATTTCACTTAGAAACGTTTTTCGTTTGCAATGATATACAGATATACGTTGAATTTCCCCTCTACTACTCCCAAATTCTCACTAACAACAGTGGTCCATCCACCGTGCGAAGTATGTCCGTATCTTTTTTTTCATATGTATCTCACATTCAAAACTTTCCCAGCCCGTCAACGATATCGGATTTTTTTTGTATTTATTTCGTCGCGTTTTAATACTGATTTTTTTTTTTTTTTTTTTAATCCGTAAATATAGTTTACAGTTTTAATCTTAATAAAGTTTTCCAGCGACGCGCAAATCCTTTTAAGAATACTCGTCGCTTCGTATAAAAACTATTATATACGTATAATTATTTACGACACAAAATTGAAATATAAAATAAATTACATTGCGTTTCGTATCGGCTATCATCTCGTATATTTTAAGTATTACGATTCCGATATTTAGAGGTTAAGCCAAATTTATGCCGTTAATAAATTTTTTTGTTTTATAGCGAATAAATTAAACCGTATCGTATACTATTGTAGCGTCTTATGACCGGCGTATGTATACGTGTATATTATAATACATTTAATGCCAAATACGTTGCAAATTTAACTAAAAGCACTTAATACAAAAATATAATAAAAATCAAACATTAAATAGTCTATAGTAACAAACTGCGGGATTTTCTTCTTGGCTTTTTACCAAAATTTCTAACTAATTTATATTCTTCGCGTTTTGCATGCAGTGCACAACGTATAAATCATTCGATGAAATTATATTTACGCTTTAGTAGTGTATTAAACTCGTAATTTATCCGAAACAATATACTTTCTAATTTCTATTATGAATTAATAAACGTTCCTTATTGTAGCCGATGTATGCCTAATTTTGATTTTTTTTTTTTTATACATATATATATATATATATTTATTTTATCTAATCGGTTTGTTTGGGTTTTTTTTTAATCTATTATAGAGACGAGTCGGTAGACATACACTGTATTTCCAATTAAAAAACAAAGAAAGTATAATATGGCCACTTTTAAACCAAGATTATTTTTACTCTTCAAAAACGATTTCATAAACATAATATTTTCAATTCATTAAAGCTGCGATTCACGAGATTATTATTACATGATTTGTATACTATAAATCTGTTCGAGAACAGGCAGTTATAATGTTTTTCGAAATAATATCGGAACTTGTGTACTCTGCTATACGGTCTTCGGGGGATGAAATGGACTTATAAAACCCATTCAATATTATATAAATTGTAACTAATAGTTTTCATTTCGCACTTAAAATAACGAGTCTTTATTATGGTCCTATATGTATAAATATAAAATTGAAATATCATGATTTAAAACTCGTTTTCATATCAATAAAATAATGTGCCCTATTTGGTACCGCGTAATTCTAAAACAATAAACGTCGGATTTTCGAATCCTTAATCGGCAAATCGAGATTCTGGATTTTGCCCATCGCTAATCATAAGACCGTTAACAATTTTAAATAATATACATTTACCTAGAGGAAGAGGAGCGGCCGAGTGGGTAAGGCGTCCGTCACAGACGATGTTTACGTTTGCTGGGCGAAATTTTCTTGGAAAAAGGAGCCACAATCCTACTCTCCGGCGACAGACTCACGACCTGTCCCGAATAGCGAATTCGTTTAGAAATCATCTCACGGTTTTAGCATTGGGTCTTTCAGAACCTGCAAGTCGACAAAATGATGGTTTTTACGACTTACCTATTCCAAAATTGAACGATTAAGTAGCCGTCACAGTGACATTTACCGTTTTTCTTCAGGTCGATGCTCCACAAATTTGTTCACATAAAACACGTTTTTTTTAAAAATGTATAGACGATATCATTTTGAAAACAACCAATCATCGGTAAATTTTTTTTACTTTTATTACAAGAGACGAATTTCCCCTCAGCCGACTTGTTACAATATTTCGTCCTTTGATTCAATTTATACATACACGTTATGTTTTAAACATGGAATATCGTATGAAAACATGAAATCAGAGCACGGAAATGATTAGAGATCGGGTATAAAGTTGAAACCACCAAAAGGTCCTTGATACTATTACACCATACATGTACACAATTTTATCGCATCGGCTTCGTTTGAGGGTTCTATAGAGCTGAAAAACACCCTTTTCCCCCGACAACATTGTGAAATTCATATATTTAAATTCAACCAAAAATATTATTTTATTTAATCCGCCTACAGAAAAACGTCGATTACCGAGTTTTCGCTCGTTTGGTACAAAAAAAGTCGCCTAAAGTGCTAAAAGATACCGATAAAAAAATATCTGTATGTTTAACAGAAACAATAAAGCGCAATAGTCTCTATATTATTATCGGGTAAAATTCGTCAACATATGCCAACAAGGCTTTGTTGAAAAACGTTGTAGACTGAAATGTTTAAAATCCGCAGTTTATCACTGAAACCTATTTCCATAGTCTATTCGTTATTTGTTTTTCACGTGAATACCAATAAATTATGCCAATATATTTAATGTTAGAAAGAGAGGATCCGGCAAAATGACACCGCGGCGACGGCCTCTGGATCGTGAAAATGTATGGGCAATGCTCGCGCAGTCTAAAACGAACGGGTGACCCGTTTCTCTCGTTAAAAAATATCTATTAAAAGAAAAAACGGCTATAAATAATATCTATTTCATTTCATTTCTTTTTTATCGAATAATTTAAATGTTAATATCTGTAAATGTTTGTTTTTATTGAGATATTTCTATCGACAATTTTGTCGAATATAATTCAGGGAATTAAATGATATATGTGTATTGTATGTAATAAAAATATAACAAATTGATAAAAATTTTACGTTACGATTGCATCCAAGACGAGATCATTTAGGGATGTTTTGTGTAAGACGAAATTTAAAGCTGGTAATAAATTATGAGCTGTAGATTTTTCGAGGAACGTGTTGAATTGAATAAGAACGGTAAACGTTCGATTTTCGTTTCCGTCTCACCTACGGGGTCACTACAGATATTCGCCGCTAATAATCTACCCGTATAGGTGTACAAAAAGTACCTATCGAAGCCGCGAAAAGTAATTTGTACGTCGTAATATTTTACGACCGAAATCGTGTAACGGATACGCGTTCGTTGGGTTGTTTTTTTTTTTTAACGACGGCGGCGTATTCTTTTGGCGTGTGTGGATATTTATTCGGTTATCAGAAGAAAAAAAAAAATTATATACATAATGTTAGTGCCGCGGTCGATAATAATGTTATGCACACGCGTTCGAAACATTATATTTAATATACCGAAGACATTGTTATGAATGAAAATCACGCACGCTTACGTAGTGTTTTGTCTCGGGTTTTATTTTCTGTTTTTTTTTTTTCTTGTTTCTACTGCGGCGCTAAAGAAAATAATATTTTATATTGTACAGAATTTTTTCGCGTAAATGTGGTCCCGGCGGCGGCGGTGCGGTGGACGGATGTGAGAAACACGATAGAGAAAGAATTCATAATAGTTTTGCGGTTACGCGCGCGCGAATCAAGCGTCGTCGTAGTCGTAAAACCGTTTAACATTTATTAAACATTTGCATATTCAAATAAACCCGAAAAAAATAAAATCAAAATAAAAAAAAAAAAAAAATACGTTTTAATATAATACCTACGCATAATATACCGCGCAGCGGTCTCGTTTATAAATTATCACGTGATACATTGTGGGCACACGCGTAAATAATACGAATAATGTGCGTGCGGTGTGTGTGTGTGTGTGCACAACGTAATAATTTTTAAAAAATATTATGAATATTAATAATAATGTTTTTTTTTTTTTTTCCCCCATTTGGTTTTACGCGGAGATAAAAATCGTATTGGTGGAAATTCTCGACAATTTAAAAAGGAGAAACTTCAACGGTACTCGTCGATAAATCACGGCGTTTAAGGTTTTCAGAAATATGGTTGTCGAAATTACCGCAACAAAACACGAAAGTCTATATATTTAGGCGAAGATAAATCAATGCTAACGAAAAACGATTCAGAGCGGAAGTTCAGTCGGACGTGTTTTAAAATGCCGTGGTTTCTACGATTTTCATCAAAATTTAAACTTAAACGCTTATGGAAAAAAAACTGCTACATTCTGTTCAATTTTTTTTATTTTCCAACCACTAAATACAACTTACGATGAACCTTGTTTTAAATCGTTAAGCTATCCTGTTGTACCGAAACAATTTTATCAAATATAATCTAAAGTTAAGATTTATTTTTTTTGTTTTTAGATTCTACATGAATAGGTTCTAAAAGTATTTGATAGTATCAAATATGCGTATGAATAACTCAAACATCTCGATAATGTTTTGAAAACAGGCTATCGTTACGAGCATTCTGTGAACATTTCAGTTTTCTAGGGTTTTTTCCAACCGAATCGCAAAAAATCAAAAAAAATCGAAATTAACGAAACGCGTTATTGCCGCAAACTGTCTAGTTTTACCCCACATTTAATTCCTCAATTATTGCCAAAAAACTATACGGGAACAATCAGTAAAACTTAACACTCCGATTTCATACAATTAGCTTACAGAAAATCGAGGCTAGAAAAGTTGTCTACAAACGGAAAAAAAAAAAATAAAAAAAAAACCAACAATTAATACGGGTCTATGTTCAGTTTCGTCGATGACGCGCCCCGGCACGGCACATTGCTCGAATCGCCGTGAAATCGGTTAACCGTTCACTCGGGTTTTTTCGTATTATTATTATTATTATTTATTTATTTTTTAATGATATACTATCACGCGTTATGTGCAAATTGCGCAGCGAACATCGCCGGCAGGACATATACACAAATACTATTCTATTATATAAGTCCGAGATAATACTCGTATATTTTATAAAAAAAAAACGTCTGTATTTCTTCGTCGGCGCGTCTTGTGGATTTGTGCGTGTTTTTTTTTCTCGTGAAATTGAAATCTCCCGATACGACTCGTATATATTATACCGGATGTATATATGCATAACACGACGTGCGTGAGTGGTGTATACACGGCGAGGTGTAAAAAAATTCAATTCGACAATTATTATTAGAGGCAGTAATAATTATACGTTAGATATAGTAAACAATTTCCATTGAAAAATTACCCGCCTCGCAGCCGCCGCCGCCGCCTCGGCCGTCGGTGTTGTCCTATGATCAGTCGAAATACCGAAAGTACATATTTTTTTTATTTTTTTATAAAATATACCGCGGTATAATTATTTTTACGTTTACATTTTTATTTTATTTTTTTTTTCCGATAATTAGACGCCGCACGCCTAGTGTTTAAAAAGATTGCGCGCGCGTAAATAAACAAATATATTATTTTCGACGAGATGTTCATAAAAATAGCCAAACACCTACATTTTAAAAGTATATATATATATAGCGGTGGGCGCTGACGTGTCTTTATTTATCGTTACGGTATGATCTTGAGAGCAGAGGCAAAAGCAGTAAGTATGGTTAATGGAAATAAACGCCTAATAGGAAAAAAGGGAAGAAAATGACCAAACGATATGAGGGCGGTGAGTGGATGTTGGGATCGGACGCAGTAGAAGATCAGAACGAGCTTGGCTGATCTCAGAAAATAGGAATAAAAGAAAAGGAGAAGAAGACGAATCGTAAAATCATAGACGTCAAAGACGAAACTCCTGTAGTGTGACAAAACTATTTTAAAAAGGCTGATTCTGCTGACGGGTGTGCCACTATTTAAGGAGAAATGATGAATAAGGAAAATATAATATATTAAGTAATTTAATATTTTACATTTGTACACAACAATAAACCATTGCTCACGTAAAACAATTCCGCGCAAAATATCATCAGGCATATTTTTTCCCTTGCTGCCAAGGTAACCCAACGAAAATCGTACAAACAGTTGATAATTTTTCCTATTTACCAAAAAGACTACAAAAAAAAAAATCGAAAAATACCTCATCAGTACTACATAAATCAAAAGTTCTACATAAAAGTTTATTTAAGTCGATTTAAAAAACGTTTCTTTAAAGTTTTTGATTGAAATCAGATTTCTATTAAAAAAGTTATTTACACACACACACACATACGTGAAAAAAAAACAGATATACTTCGCACGATGGGTGAGCCACTATATTGTAGGTGAGAAATTTACTTTATTTTTCATTTTTCTAACTCGATGTAATGTTGCATAGTCAAACGGTCGCGCGACGGTGAATTTATAATTGATATTTTTCACCAGCCTCTACGGCTAGAGATGTAAAGAATTTTTTGATTCCGAGAGGTACGATGAATATGTATTGATTTATGTATCGTTTTACTATGATGCGTTTTTTTTTTATTTTTACGATGTACGACTTTTTTACCAAATATTTGTCTCCAATAAAAACACTTTATAAGAACTTTCTTGTAATATTTCTTATCTAGTTATTGGTGCCAACACATCAAACACATCAATCTCCTCAATAGGAAATGATCTTTTGGATTTCCATGTTGTTTTCATAACAAATGGGAAGAAACTGACAATTTTCGTGGATTTCTGAGTTATAACACGCAAAGAATTACGAATAATTATTCCCCGCTCCGGATCGTTTTTCATTAGCATACACATATTCTGCCTTCCGACTTGTCTCCTAAAACATTGTTAGCCTGTTTTTTTTTTTTATAATTAAACGTCGAATTTCTATTTAAAGAATATGATAATATAATAATTATACATTTTAATATTTTAGATTCTGAGTGAAGCGAGGAACAACATATTGGTTCAATTATGTTTAATTTTTTATTTTTCCTTTGGACTACTTTTCTACCAGCAATTTTGCTCCGATTTACAATGACAGCACTTTTTCCAAAAGAAAATCTGACTGGGGAGGTATTTTACAGAGGTCATTTTTTTTATGTTCCCGGGAGTTTGCCCATTTATTGGGAAAAACAAGAAAATAGGTACAGTATCAAACAGATATTATTGAAGAACACGTTTAACGCATATTTAATCGTTTTACCGTTGTACGACATGTACTATATTATATATTAGTGACGGCAGCACCGCTATCGACCGAACTCCGCTCAGAATCGTTTTTCGTTAGAAATGGTCGGTCGTTGCGTACGGACGGTACATTGAATTCCCGTCGTTACCCCGCATTCTCAACTTCCCGCATACAACAATGGCCGCGCCCGTCCCCGTTTATTACCGTAGGACAGCTATTACTGTATTATCGCGCGGTGTTCCAGACGCGTTCGGATTCGGTATTGCCGTTGCGTCTCGCAAAAACAGAACAACGGGACGTGTTATCGTTGTCGTCGCCACCTAATCGGAATTATCGGCTGCGGCGGCGCTGGAAGGAAGGCGTGATCGTGTTTTCCGCCGACCGCCCGAAAGTATTTATTACACTCGCGAAACGTGTGTCTATACGCAGTATCTATAGGTGTGCGTGTGTGTATGTATACGTATTGTATTTTATTACGACTTGTCGGGGAATTTTCAACGGAACCCCCCGGTGCCCGCGGAGCCATTACTGTGACTCGGGCGTCGTCGATGCCGCGTGACCCTATAGGTGCCGATTGTGGTTTTCGGACGTCTCGATTCTGTCGTTCGCCTGCAGTCCGATTTATTGTTGTATTCCCGCTTCAATAATAGTCCGATATGAAAACGTTAAATTATTTAGTTTCACGCGTTGTGTTTGTTATTCGCTCGCTATTATTATTTTATTATTTTTTTATTTTTTTTTTTTGTATTACGCACACGATTTAACTTTGAATTCGCGGTGCACAAATCGACTTTAGAACGCCTTTAAAACACGATTTATTCCGCCGGGATACTCGCTCCGAAAACCAGGTATCGCTATTATACGCCTACCGTTGCAGAGCGTTCGATACAAGGACCGTTATTTAAATAATAATAGATTTATGTTCGGAAAAAAATTATAATAATAAAAAATGTCGAGCGTAACGACATTTAAATTTACTTTTTTTCAATATTTGTTTGGAGTAAGTCGTTTTCACAAAACTCGTTAAAATCGCGGAATATCGTCAATTATTTTCTACGGGTACCCACCCACCTAGTTAAAAATGACAAAAACTCTGCAGATTCGTTCGCAATGAATAAATCATTACATTCCGCGCAGAATTTCAACTAAATTAGGTCTACGCTATACCCATTAAATTGCCAACACCCATAATTTATATATAAAAAAAAAAACCTATATGAAAAAAAATAAATTTGAATTCGTTTTCCAATTTCGTCTCTGAAAAT
Source organism: Cinara cedri (assembly GCA_902439185.1). Classification (NCBI taxonomy): domain Eukaryota; kingdom Metazoa; phylum Arthropoda; class Insecta; order Hemiptera; family Aphididae; genus Cinara; species Cinara cedri. Next base: position 6,140,091 of record CABPRJ010000476.1, on the reverse strand, counting down.
GGGGCTGTACATTTCTTGAAAAAAAAAAAAAACAATTTTACAGTATAGGTATACTTTTCCTTATACTCCCAGTTGATTGTTTTCGGATTTAAATATATAAGCAGTATACAAGTGCAATACATAATGATTACTGCATTTATGGTCCTTAAATTGATTTATCCGCGTACACGATTTATGTTGTCTAAATTATACTCTACAGGATTGTGTACACAAACGTAATTTATTACACTGTTAAAAGACAATATAATTTATATTTCCCCCCGCCCCCCGAATATAACTGACGCAAAATAACCTTTTTGTTACACTCGGAAACATATTTCTAAAAACGTGTATAATAATATTATTATTATCGACCGTTATCCTTATCACAAACAAAACTGTATTCATGACAACAACACAGACTATAGGGAAATGTAATTTTGGCCGGAAGTTAATGATTCGTTATGATGAATAACTATTATTTTATATTATTTTATTGCATAATATATGATTATCAAATAAACTAACTGTGTATGTGTTTTTTTTTTTTTTGTTCTAGGTAAGCACAAACAAACTGTTACAAGTTTAATCTGTTGACAATTTCAAAAAAAAAAAATCTGGTCTTCGCGCTAATACATGTTATTTTATAATATCCGTAACGAAATGAGACTGCAGCAGATAAGTATATACTTTACGAGCATTTATCATTTTTTTAAATTTTACACCTAAAAAGCATTCGATTTCAAAATACGAATAAAATGTACCAACTATGTTACTATATAGTATTTGTAGTATTTCTGAACATTCGGCAACTTGTACGATTATTTTCATAATTATAGATTATAGCTAATATACTATTATAGTCTTATAATTCACGGTGTTATAAACAATATCGAGTTAGGTACTTACTGTACGAGATTGATGTTATTTATGTTTGCAGATTTGCAGACTAACCTAACCAAAACGACTAGGACCCTATCTGTATATGCGTAATCTATACGAGTAAATCCAAAACTTGTCAACTATACATTATAAGTACCAAAAGGGCAAACTATATCGATATTAACCCATGCAATTATTGTCTACCTCTTGAATTATGCGATATCGTGAGATATACGTTGTGTACGCAATCACTACCGACACGGTAAATGTTTTGAAATCGGTAACAAATCGTTTCTATAAGTATATCATCGCGTCTAATGCATGACGCAAACGAATATTTCATGGGTCAATCAGTACGATTTGTTCTTTTATAGTACCCATTATAATATATTTATACGGATACCGACTTCGTATGATGGTTCATGGGACTCTTCGTTCAGTTCTAAAGCCATCTAGTCGTTTTATGGTACATGTGTGTTTTAATTCCGCGACATGGTTGTATTTTGTCCCGTGTCTCGGCGTGAATATATCGCATAACATTATCGTTAGGTCCGTAGGTGATGTGCGCATTATAAATACACTGTTCGTTAAATAGTACATAAATTATGTTTAATTTGCTCACAGGCCATTAGGATAGTATAAAAAATAAAAAAATAAATTTTCCCCCAGCATATTCAAATAAAAGAAAAAAAAAACAAAAAAACATTAGTGCTCTACACAATATCTATTGAATGTTTTGATAATACCACCCCTCCCCACTCTTTAATGCTGAATATTGTTCTTCGGGCATATTATCATATATACTAAATTATATATGATAGTTTTAATAATTATTAATCGTGTACCAGCGAATTTCTCGGAGAATTTCATGTGAATTTTATTTATGTTTATTTTTTTTCAACGATTATGGGATATTTTTTTAAGATTTATAATATCATTAATTAAAATGGTCCATTAGCTTACATTAATATTTAAATTGTATTGAGTTATACATTTTAATTATTTTAAGGTAGAATTTTTTTTTTTTTTTTATGAGATAACAGTCCAGTTGCTTCGTAAAGGTTGGCAGAGATGCTAGATTTATATCTGGCTTCCGTGAAATATGGGTAGTGGGCAATACCACCAATACCACCGATCACATAATGATGTGATTGGTGGTATTGTATGAACTGCATGTTAGGTTAGAGAATTTAGTGTGGCCAATTCTAAGTAAGTTGAGCACTACTTCTTCTTTTCACTTAACATGTATGTATTGTTTTTAATCCTGGATTCGACTGAGTATTTTATTTCTCTTAGTTTGTTTTCTGCTGTATTGTGTCATGCCGCATTACATATGTCCATGCACTATTCATTTACACAGTCAAGAAGTGATGAAAAAGAAAGTTGTTCACTTTTGGGACTGTTTATTGCGTTTCGGGCTGCTATATCCGTCTCCTCGTTCTTCTTTGCGTTACAGTGTCCTGGAGTCCATATAAATATATTGGGACTACGTCAGTGTTTTTTTTTTTTTTATTTCAAATTGAATATGGTACCGAATGCTTCAGAGCGTATGTCTATTTTAATTTCGTCGATATCTAGAGCTGATTCAACAGCTTAAATCTGGAGCCTTCAAGAAGTGCTTAAAAAACAGAAGTTTTCAAATTCACTATTAAAATCTCACGGGAAAAGTCGATGATTCGCGATTTATGGATCACCCTGTATACAGGCGACGAAGGAGCTATAATTGTGTCTTATTAATAATTATATTATTCTGTTATTCGTTTTGTCGTGTAGTATACTCTTTATATATGCGCGTACTTACTTACTTTATGCATAAAATATGATAAAAAAAAAAAATAATAATAATAATAATACAGAATCACGTGATCTTTTTCGCTGAAACGCGCGCGCACGCTAATGTTAAATAATAATAATTATCCTCGGGTCATCGACAAACAACTATTTTTCTTCTCTATATAATTTGCAAACGCACCGTATATATTATAATAATATATAGTATGTTAATATAATGATGTGATTGACCGCGTCACTCCTTGGCTCTATAATACTCTTTCAGTTGGCCCGCGTCTATTTGCGAAACACTCAATTAAATTCCGTCGGATTCGCTATGTATGCGTAAAAGATATTCGAAATTCTACAGAGTAGAACGACTGTGTGGGGATTGTGCTGCGTGCGTGTTTTTATTATTCGTAAAACACTTTTTCGGTAAATAAAAATCGCCAAAAAACACATCGCGTGAGAAGTTTTTCCAGATTTCCTACGGTTTTTTACAAAACGTATATATTGATGCCATCGGCGGAACCAATGATGTCGATGTGGGTTATAAAGTCCTACCTCATTAAAATATTAAATTTCTTTCTTACGAATTCTACGAAATGATTTGTATTGCCTATTAAAGCATTTTTGTACCTAATTTGTTTTTTTTTTTCATGTTAATAAAACTGCTCCGAATTCTTCACGTCGTACCTCGAGAAATCTTAAAATGTTTAATCTAGACATACAGCCGCGGGGGTTACGAAGCTGGATTATTATATATATTTTTTTGCTTTTGTATTCCTCGGTGCGAGAAATTCTGCGAAGCACAAAATCGAATAGTCTGCGGTAATATTATTGGCACGGTTTTCCGCAGCAATAGTACATTTTGATTTTTTTTTTTTTTTGCCCGTGCTCATCGCCGAATTCGCACGCACGTACACGAAATGTAATAGATATTATTTTACCGCAATCGACTGTCGTGTGCACGATGTACAACTGCGATCTTTGTGTTTCACCTTATCCTATTGCATCAGGATATGCGGAGGATATAGGTTAAAAAAATAAAAAAATATATGCAAACACACTATTGAATATATAACACGCCTATAAAATTAAATATAGGTTTTGTAGCATTAAAAATGTGCTCGAAAAAAATCATCGATACGTTTTAATCGTCCTACAATATACATATACAATATACCGTTATTATACAGATTTCCTACTCAAAAGTACAAAAGTAGACCGCATGTTGAATATGATTTTTTCGCAATCATTATAATATCCACTCCTCGGATTCAGTCTTACAAATCGTAAAGTTTCCTTATAGACAAGCAAACAATTACGAATCAATTGTGCGATATTATTTCATTTTTTTAAACGACTTTTCTACCAGAAATTTTACTCCGATTTTCAAGTGTAGTATCTGTTCTAAAAAAAAAATATTATCTATTTGATGCTTGAGAAGATCATTTTTAATTTTTTTTGTCGTTTTGTTGTGAATTGGGAAAAACGGTTAAGTTTATGGCAATAACGATTTCATTATTATTATTATTTTTCTTTTCTTTTTTAGGTAAAAACTAACCATAGAGATAATCTGAAACGTCCACAGAATACTAATTCACATTTTCAAAACATTCTCACGACGTTTTAGTTATTTATAGGCATTCGATGTTTTCTAGTTTTTATCTGATTTTAAATTGTTAAATGCTTAAACATTTTACATTAGTTTCATTATAAGTTGTACTTATTGATAAAAAAAATTTTAATTTTTTAACAAAGATATATTTTTAACATACCTAACCAGTCTACAATTCGCAAATAACTTTCAAAAATGTGACCGAAGTAAAAAAAATCAACAATCTAGTTTCCACGGGGATAACAACATAATTAAACATAAAATAAATCCACGATTTTATGTTTTGCCGTGTAGCGGAGAAAACAAGCAATTTAAAGTTACGCGCAATTTGAATGGAAACGGCTCTCGGATCACGGTTTTTTTTTTTTTCAAAACACGTTTAACCGAACTTCACTCATGACGTTACCTTCACTCGTATTCATCGTTGTGTACACTGAGGTCTACATTTTATAAAATGAAAATCTATGTGTTCTACGTGCCCGCGACTTCCCACCTACAACAGTGGCACACCCGTCAACATCAGTAGGTATCGGCTCTTTTAATATTTAATCCATAGAGTAATAATATTCAAACCTAACGTAAATCTCGTCAATTAAACTCGAATAAATTTTAATTTGAGTTTTTAAAAATCCATTACAACACCGTGTGTAAGTCAAATACGCAAATTCCATCCGACATCTAATCCAATATAAATATATATTATATCCTCGAGGAAAATGGCGGTGGTGATTACCGATTAGATTATCATATTACATTATGTGTGCGCGACGAACATATTAATATTGAACACTACGCCCCGGGCGATGGCCCGCAATTATGTCAAAAATAAAATCTCTATTCGAATATCGCGTTGCCAATAATGTTTTAAGTCGGTACCGACATTGTATGATGTGCTAAACAGTTATAAAATACGTTCCTAATATAAAAAATTATATGTCTCACTGACACATATTCTACAAAATCGAAATTTCTCAAAAGGAAACCCCCCCCCCTGTGTATAGATTTTGGATTAAATGGTTAAATTTACGTAATCCGTACGGCTGCTTTTATTTGTACATTTTATTCAAAATTCGAATCGTGCGATTTAGTTAATTTTTGTTTTTTGTCAAAGGTACGCGGCATTATACGATCGCAAAATTTGACACGCGATTACGATCATTTCGGTTTTTTATTGTACGTAGGTATCATAATATCTATGATTTTCGTATATTTTAAACGATGCCCGAATCATTCATATGCATATCGTGTTTCATCCGGTTTTAATAAATTAATGTTTTTTACGCATCGCGTGTGTCCATTGCCCGTGACTACTTTTAGCCCGGTTGTTTTCACTATCGTGGTCGTTTATCACGGATACAGCGTTCGTATGACGACGACGAGACAGTAGAATCGTAATAGAATGAATGATAGTAACCATCATTATCGTGTGGACCGAATTGAAAAAATATATTTTTAGTTATGCACGCGTTAAAAATCGAATTAAAAATATTACAACGCTATATTATGACGATGTCGACTTTACCGCGAAACTGCGAATAATGAACTCTGCGGCGGTATAATCCGTTTTTCAAATGGCGATAACTTAATAATGCGGTTTACTGTGTTATCGAGTAACGATTTTTCGAAAAAAATTTACGTTTAAAATCCGAGTCGATTAGAAATGAAAAAACTCTGGTCAAATTATATAATAGTTTTGTGATTCTGAGTTGACTTGAGTTGATTCGTTTTACTAACATTATGTGGTTTTTTTTCTTTCTCGGAAAACGCTAATACGACGAATATTCGAATATCTTAAAATGTGCGAATTTTTTTTCCGGTAATGTTCTATCGATACACATTTTCTGGATATCCGGCGATTTTATTCTATACAATTATCCGCAAAAACAGTTTCCAAAGAAACTTTCGGCATTTCACCCGTGACAGCGAGAATAATCTTATTTTTTGTTATTATCGTATGAAAGCCCAATTATATATTGAAATTTGTTTATTTTCGAAGTCCGTATCGGCCAGTTATCAATATTTCAGATCTCTTCGTTAACGCGCAGAATCATTACTCTCCTTTTTTTTTCAATTACGTTTTTTTTTTTTTTTTTAATCAGTTAAAAACCCGCCGTCAAGATTATAATACAGGTATACGTATAATATCTTATCTATATAATAATAATAATATAACTACCGGACAGTGTTTGATTTTCTAAACCCGCGGATAAATATTAAAATTGGTATGCATTTCGTCCGGGCAGGTGTTCGTTTTTGTCTATTTTACGCGCGTTAACCTGTTTGCCTATACGAAAACCGCGACGACGTCCCGATTCGAAACATTTATCCGTGGACAGCGGCACCATATAATAATAATGATTACGGCACACCGAAAAAAAAAAAATAAATAAAAATCATTAGTGGGAAGAAAAAAAAAATGTTAATTTTGTTTTTAATATAAACTAAATATCGGTAGGTAGGTAACCGAGTTTGGCCGAAAAGTTGACGTCGCTCTCGCGACTTGGCGTTCGGTTTTCACTCAGCTTTGATATTTAATTATAATTTCAACCGGCTGCGGCACGGCGCGCGTGTAAGTCGTTTTTTTATTTTTTTTTTTTTCTGAACCGCACGCACGTGTTTGCGTTCAGATGTACGTCAAGATAAAAGAAAAATATTATGACACCGTCCGGGCGGCACCTCTATCCGTTTAATTAAAAATTATTATAAACATAATATAATATCCTAAGTGGCGCGACCAATTCAGCCGGTAACCCGGTGTACCTGTATTTTATAATGACGAGTGTGCTGCGGGTATCGAAATATTATGTTACAGTGCTCTAGGTGGGACGCGGCCATTTCCGCGCGTTAAAAAACATCATCGCGTCTGTCGTATATTATAATATGGTTGTGTAATTGTTCGGCGGTGGCGATCCCGTTCTCGAAGCTGATCGAGGTCCGTTTCGGGAGTCCGTCGCGGTTCCGTTTGGCTTTCCGCGCAACGGCGTCATCGGTAAATCGCGTAAAACAAAACGGAAACGCCTTGGGAAATGCGCGTACGATACAATGTCTGAACGGCGACGCGAGTGTCAACGCAAGTCTGAACCGTACACGAACGTGGAAAGTAAAATGTTCGAACATTGTAGTAGCTACGTATGCGGTCCATATAGCTATTCAAATATTTTCGCTTTCCGATTTGTACGTTCCGGGATTTTAATTTGTATAGATGCACCGACCGTTTGCAAAGGCAAACTTATCGATATTACTTATTTACGATTCTTCCTATCGGAATCTATCTGATTCGATGTCTCTTTCCAGTCGTTCGATACTCTTGTTCACATTCGTCATTCGCATGTCACGATAATTACGGAAAAAAAAAAAAATGCCGAGCTCTACCCAGAAGGAAAAAGACCAACTCTTGGAAGACTCGTTTGAGATGGGAAGACGCGATGTGCGCAGAGACGCGAAATCTTTAAGTATGGACAGTCACGCTGTAATTTAAGCGCAGCCTACAGAGATTGCAGGGGATGTGTAACGGAATCGTCATTGTATAATGACCCCGAAAAGAAGAACGAGAAACGTGTTAGTAATATAATATGCAATACAATTTATTGCAGTATACCCGGAGGTCGTCTGGCAAATATGTTTTCAGTAATAAAAATCGTTATTTATTATAGTATCGTCATCGTTTTAATACTGAAAAATCGCCCCCGATTATCAAATGATATTTTACGACTTCGTGCATTATAAAGCGATGCGTTTATATTTGTACAAATCGATTGCGAATTCGATTATAATATTCACTTTTATTATGTCTTCTCGTCGTGAATTTTTTATTACACACGCGCTATGTACTGTACTTATATATTATTAACTTGTACAATAGCCGGGTGGTCATTCATTCGTCTCGTGTACACCTAATACACCATTAATTGCCGACGCGAGACACGAAGCGCGGACCTCCCCGTAAAAACGATGTCACTAAATCGTAAACTCGGACCCCCGCAGGCATGTAGTATACGTGTTAGATATAACATGTTAACAATCTATTAACGTGTGTTGAATATTATACTGTTATCTAACGCTGCTACGCTATGTAAATATATAGGTAGGTACAGCAACGATGTGTCGACGTTCCGGTTTCGTCGTCCTTATCGGGACTCGAGTCAACAGATGCCGGTCACGCGATGTCTTGCTGGAAACCGGCGGCGGTACTCGCATACAAATAATATACTATCGTTACGAAATTCTGGGAAAAATTATAATTTGGTCTTTAAATCATTGGACCCGAGAAAAGAGGGCATTGGTGACTTTCATAAAAAAAAAAAAAAAACCAGAATTTAAATGTTCAAAAATTACAACAATAAAATGGGAAAATTGTATTGTTCAAACTCTATAAGAAAATGATAAATAAAAAAAACTTGACTTATGCCCTTGGGACCAAGGATATATAGGTAGCATGTGAGGTCAATGGGGGTTATCTCCAACATACTCAAAGTTCGATTATCGTCATTGAATTCATCATATATGTATGCCTTACATACATTTCTAAAATCGTCCCCTCTCTCCGTTATATCTAATCCTGGATCCGTTTCCGGCAGGTATTCGTTGTAAACGCAATAAGATGGAAACCGGAGGCAAAATCATCCGAATTCAAACCGGACCGAAGAAAATGTCGAACCGACAAAAAAACCTGAAAAAATAATTCTTCACTTATTTTTTAGTCGAACTTTGCGTAAAAATATATAGACAGTTTCAGTTCATTGCGTCTAGAGAATACAATCTAGGACCTTTTTGACGTATCCGGGATTTCGAGATTTATTATGAAATTTAGTACATTTTGAAAATTGATTTTTTTCGTCGTATATATTTTTTAACGTGTTCGAAATTTAATGTTAGTTAATAGTATACAATCGATTACAAATAAGAAATATAAATAGTGAATATTCTGAAAACAAGTAGTAAAAATGAAAATAGTATTTTTATTTAAATCTGATTGTTTCATGACTTTTAACGGTTTTGAATATAACATCAACGGAGCAACGACAAATTATCTCCGAGTTTGCTTCTTATAATTTCTTTCGAAATATAAGCAGCAGTCGAAAATGTACGTTATTCTGGATCGGCGCTTGTGGGATAAACGGACATTAGGTGTTTAAATGCTAACCACGTTGAATACTTTGCGATTAATCCCGGGATTAGTCTCGTACGTCAGTCCCGGGAATTTCGAGACCGAGAGAAAAAAAATCTACCGGGATTTCGGGATTATATTCGCTCTAATGTCGCGCCCCGCTGCTTTCGGTACAGCTGGCCCGTCTTCCGTCTTCCGTCGCCGTAAATTATTCAGTGCGTCATATTACACGTTTCCTAACCGTCGCGCTGTTATTACAAACGCTACTAATACGTTCACACCAACTACTACGCCGTCGGTTATTAAACTCCGCTTCGGATGCGCTGTCGCACGCCTACTAATTATTATACCCGTAATGTTATGCGCGGCGCGTCCGGAACACTGTAAAAAAAAAACCATCACCTTCGCGGGCGTAATTTCTACACGGGGGGGGGGGACGGGGGTAGCGTCCGAATTCGGTCTAACCGCGGTGTCTCCGCGCGCGGTCTCTGCGCCGAAATAAATCGCGTCTCGCGGTACACGTTACCGTGTCGCGGAATCCGCCGCCCGGACCGCGTTCCCGATGGCGATTTAAAATCGCCGATCCTCGTCTCGCGTGTAACGTGCGCGCCGGTGCGTCACCTGTACACTGCGCCGTGTGCGATTTCGGCCGCGCGGCCGTGTCTCGTCGAAAAACGGAGCAGCTGCGCAGTGTACGACAACCCCTCCCCCCCCCGAATCGATTCGATTGTTTTTTCGTTTGCGGTGCGAAGCAGAACGGATTTGAACTGCGCGGCGCGTTCGCCAAGAGCCGTTCGCCGAGTCCGGTCGGCCGTTTGTTCGCCGCGGGCCGACGTACGCGATCGGTTAACCATTGTACAGCTATACAATTTCACGCGGCGAAAATTGAAACTTGCATTTTTTTTTTCTTTCCGCTCGACGTGTAACGGGTTGCGGGCGGGTGGCTGGGCGGTAGTGTAGAATTAGACCCCTAGGTTTTTTCGAATTCTTTCCGCGAATGAACACAACGCTACTGTCAATCGCTTGCGGCGTTGCAGGCGCCCGTGTGACACGTTCGTTCGCAGCGGTTGTTACAGCGTTGCCCGCTTAGTAACGGAGGCGCGTATAACTCCGCCGGAGCAACATCAGGTTCGGACCGACGGCGGGAAACGCCTCGCGGAACATTCAAACTCACGCGGTGACGAGCGATCGAAGGGCCGGTCGGATGTCGTGCGTTCGCGTCCGGTGGCTCGTTACGAATCGGCGGTCGCTTGTCAACGCGTACGGAACGTACGTAACGAAATTAGGTTCGTCTGCGTGAAGTGTTATTATCAGTTATCACGTTACCGGTGTCCCGAGCTGGCCGTCGCGCCTGCAAACGCGTTCGCCGTAACGTGGTATTATAAATACTTAAAACACAATAAAAAAAAAAAAATTACATAGTACAGCAATAATATAATAATAATAATAATAATAATAATAATAATATAGTCATTATTGTACCCACGGCCGTTTCGAAAACCGCACACCTTTTCTACGGTTCTGCCCGCGCGGTTTAATCGAGTTCGTGACCGCCGTCGTCGTCGTCGTATAAAATCACGTCAATCGTACCAACGCTTATAATTACCGCGTATTATCATATGCGTTTTCGCGTATTTTTTAGTGGCCGATCAAACGGACGGGTGGTCCATAGCAAAACGTGTTTCGCGACTTGACGCGTTTCTTTATAAAAAAAAAAAATTTGCGCCGCGCGTTTTCGCATGTTTTGGCGTTTTTGGACATTAGGTTTTAGGGAACTCGTACGTTTCCATAATACCATCCTCAACTCGGCGACGAACGAATAATAAACAATTATCGGCCGCTAATAAATTATAATAAAATACGGCGTAGGGATTTAATTCGTTTTCGATACTCGCGTTATGGAAAAACGTCACTCGCGAATTCGGTTCGTCCACTGTTAATAACACATAGGTATCGTTAAAGTGTACATCGCTGCGCTATGTATTATTGCTGCGAATGGCGGGAATACTTCGAAAATATATTTCGCTGGAATCCTATTCCATACGTACATATATATGTATTGTGAAAAAATATAAGATCGGAATTTATATTTTATCGGGGAAATATTTGACCGTTTTGAAACGTTTGCGCTCCGTGAAAGTAGAAAATATTCCGTCGACGGGGTGTTTTTCATAACGAATCGAAAGATTTGCGGAACCGGCGCGAGATCGAGCGTGTGCCGAACGCCGGCATTTTATATTTATTATTATTTATTTTTTTTCTCACGTACGCAATTCTTTTAAGACGAGCTATTTTTTTTTTCTAAATCGCGGCCCATTCATTTTTACTTAACGAAAAACTGATCGGTGACGATTTAAATTTTATCGTGTATTTATTATCTCGTTATTATTGTACGTTGATCAGATTTTGAAAGATTTTCGTGTAATCCGATTACCAATTCGCGCGTTAACATTATATTTTAATAAGCGACCACTTGAACGGAAACTCTACGAAACAGATGCTTGACGAACGTATTAGGTGGGTAGGCGAGGACAAGAGTGGTGCGTTACATTCGTTAACGGAAAAAGCCAAGTAAAAAAAAAAAACGTCTAGCTGCTTTATGAGTCGCAGCTTAGACTCATCCGGTTTCGGGCTGCACGGGTTGTTTTGCAATATTTGCTCGGCACCGTTTTACAGAAAAAAAAAAAAAAAATTCACGCCGCCTAACCGATTCGTAATGTACAAAACATTACACAAATTGTACAAGGCGCCCCGATGATACCGAAGCCGTGCAACCCTTCGACCACGCGATTATGCGAAAAGTCCGTTTCGTTTTGAAACGCCGACGGCGCGAAATGGCCTGCGAATCGTCGTACGCCCGTTCGCTATCGGGCCGCGCCCGTATTCGAAAACGTACGGACGGCGCGTGCGAATTCCGGTCTCCCGTCTGTCGGCGCGGCGTACTGCCGCTGTGGGGGCTGCTAGGGGCACTTGGCGAACGCGGCGCACTACGTTTTGTACCGCGTCGCCGTGATGGTGACGGTTAACAAGAGTGTAAAAATATTATTGTGTACGCGTGGCGATTTGTCGTGCCGCTCCGTCCGTCCGGTCGCGCGGACCATAACCGTGTGTGGGGACCCACGCCCGACCAACGGCGACCACGCGCACGCGTCCGCGATGTCGCGTTGCCGGCGATTGCGAACGGACCGGCCCGTTGTGCGTTTGTTTTTCGCGTCGTTTAAAAAGACGTGTACGTATCGCGCCGTACCTACCCGAATTGACCGTCTCGGAATTGAAATTGCGGCGTTTAGGTGTTATACGATTTTAGTTTAAACCGCACGGGTAATACATTTTAAAGAGGAGAATATTTTCGAGAACGCCGCGTTGATTTTTTTATGAAAGATCGACTGACAAAACAATTACGACAATGTCGGGTTATGTTTTTTGTTTTTTTTTTTTTTTTTTTTTTAATATATGGCAGTAGATTTGTTCATAGCAATAGTACTTAAGAAAAAAAAACCCAACGTACTGCCCTGTAAAATATCAGTATTAATCAAAATCAATAGTTTATATGCTATATGCGACGATTACTCAATGGAAGCGAAAAAAATTCAGACTGAAATATATAGTATAAATCGTATTTTCCTTTACTACTTCGATAACCCAAAAATCAACAAAAACCAATAAAAAAAAAACAAATGGAACTACAAAAGTAAACTGTTGGCAATTTGTATAAATTGTTTCAAATGAAATAACACCGGTTAGAAATTTCGCATCTTTTAAAGAACTACGTGAAAAAATCGTAAAACACGTCTGTGTTTTTCTTATAGCTTCTTCGTTGTAGTTTTAAATTAAAAAAAAAAAAAACGATACAATACGTAAACGACGATCCGAATACTGCTGGCCCCACATTTCGTGATCTTGACATTCTCTGTCTAATAGGCCACACGGAAAATCTTTGTACGAATAGTTTCGCAACTTAACCTGCATTATTATTTAGAACTAGAACTATTATTTAGTTATAACGATGCATTTTGACGTATTCGTATTATAAATCTGACGGTTACACGAACAAAAGTGTTTTGTATTCCGTAATGGTAATTTCATTTAAATTTGAAAAAGTATTTCGAATACCGAAAAAAAATTATTTGATTACAAGTATTCGAATACTTAACACGACTATGGCCCACAGTGGTAATATTTTGTACGCATATTTTTCGACAGAGGCGCGACACCGCGGTGAAAAAATGATAGTGTATATAATATTCTGGTATACAATTTCCACAATCTGGCCGTGTTTATATAATGGTCTCCGTAGCAAAGTTTGATTTATCGTTCCCGCGGGTTAAATAAATAATGTAAGAAGGGCGGCTATTATTTATGTGCGGTACAGCAGCATTATGTACCCATAATACGTTCAAAACGTGATATGGAATTTCTGTCGCCTACATAGGTAGTATTTGCTTGCCTATACATATATATAGTATTAGCGTATATTGTTTTTTTTTTTTTTTTTTTTTTTTGTATATATAATTTATCGTTTTCGTATATTATGAAAAATATTTCATATCTGTCCGGCCACTGAATTTTATTATTTTTCGGTGTTCGTTGCCCAAGCCGTTTACAAAAATACCCGCAGGTGGTGCAGCGTTTCGAAGTTCAAATAAGAATGATTTCGTCCCCGTTCCATAGTATTGTCGTTCAATTGTCTCCCAATATTTTATCCGATAACCCTCGTAATACAATGTCGGTCCTGTACACCAATAGACCCTGGAGCGATTTTTTCAAAGACTATTGAAATCGATGCTATAGCTAGCTGTAGGAAAAATCATCGGTCGGTAATATTTCTAAAAATGACGGATTTTACCATGATAATTTCTTTTTTTTCTTGTTTTTACAAATTTGTCTACCTGAATTCTTCCTTCAATCAGCATCATCTACGGAGGTGGTTTCTGATAGAAAATGTTGCCTAGTTAAGGAAATCAAGTTTTGATTCTTTTTTTAGTTTAGTTGTGCTTTTCTTAATAAAAAGGCGAAAGCCCGAATATTAAATCGTCGGGAAAATGAGAACATTTGAACGAAATTTGTTGAATTTATTAATAATATTTTTTTTATTTTTTGGGGGGGGAGGGGGGAAATTTGATTAGAATGCCGCCGAATATTACCATTTTTATTACGCGCAATATAATTGTTAAAATATTCCGGTTGTTTTCTAGCTATTTTGTAGGTAATCGAAGTTTGTTTAGAAAATTTGTTTGACCAATTATTCGTGAACTTGAAACATTTGGTTACATTATTTCGCAATGGTTTCTCCTATATCTGTTAAAATCTACGATATATTTTACATAAAACAATAACATATTTTCCGAACGCGATATTATTTATTTAATACAAAACGATTTTTTATATTTTTTTATGACTTCCGCCTAAGTAAAAAATAAGCTAAAATATTGATCATTTTAAAATATAATATTTTTACGTCTTGTATAATTTATTATTTTAATAACGGCTGCATATTTTGTTTTACTAACGCTGTTGCATTCACCTCGATCCAATTAAATGTTAACTCGAACAGAAAGAAAAAAAACCATCATCATCAGTCTTATGTCTATATCTATGTTTTTGCTCCGATGGTCCGTAAAGATTTTAGAAAGCATATTTTTTGTCTCATTCGTCTGCATCGGATAGTATTGCGCCGCCGCAATACATGAAAATTGTTACGTGAACTAAATATTATATTATAAAACACAAAAATTAAAAAAAAAAAAATGACTAATTCTAGTATGATGAGTGTGCCACTGTTTTAGTTTGTTGGATATAAAGGGTAACTAAGTTGATATCTGTGCGCAAGGATAGACCAAGGTTTATAAAAAACGATTCTGAGCCGTATACTATTAGTCGTATTTTTCCTTTGTTACCAAGGAAACCAAGAAATGAACAAAAATTAGGTAGATTAAAATTAAGTAGGTACAAAAATTGTGAATTTGCCATGTTTATTAAGAAACAGGAAAAGTCGAAAAATTATCTCTCTAATACATCAACGCTAGGTCAAAAAGAAAACTTCTATAAAGTTTTTGATTGGAGCAAGATTTCTGGTAGGAAAGTTGTTTACATCACAGTAAATCCAAAACATTCCTTGTTTCTTTCAGAATTTAAAAATTAAATTATTATTATTATTATTATTATTATTATACACAAAAAAAAATATTTATTTTTGTCTGTATCTGACAGTGACTATACTACTATCACTACAACTACGCGTACTATACAAACATTTGCGACGTTTGTTTTATGTGAATTATGATGGCGACGGTGTCGGTTTTTTATTCTTTTCGCTGACATTTTGTCCACGCGCGGCAATATTATTAATTATTTGCTTCAGTAACTTCAATTGTCGCGCGTCTTATATATTCATTCGAGTAAGTATTATTATTATTATGGGTCTCGAAACTGCCGCAGCAGTCTACGCTTTCACCGACACGACCGTAATTAGGTGTGATGGATGACTAAATCTTTCTGCACCATTGTTCTAAAAGATAATAATAATATTATTATTATACATTTTTATCGCCGACGCTTCGAGTGTGTATACCACGCGATTCAGATAAACCCGTAAAACGCGTACATTTTTTAAAATGGCAGTATATTATTTTATATTTCAACGCAGACGACTGTCTTTATTATCATCGTAATTCCGCCTGCCAAATAACCTGCGTCTATATTATACGCGCGACTGATGCCTACGTCATAGCTCTTATCAGTCAATCAATGATGATAACTGACCCGATCGTATATATTATACAATTGAACAGTAAAACACACATTATATACGTATTTTTTTTTTTTTTTTTGATGACGCTCATATTGTATTCAAATTTAAGTAATTACAAACTGAAATTTGATCATTGTTAAACAAGAGTTAATTAAAGAGTTAATTAAATAGGGTTTAAATTGCTTACTAGCACTTAAAAAGTAAAACTTAAGAAATTTAAAGTAATTATGTGTTTGATGATAAGAATTGGTATTACATCATATTACGACTCCTCACTAATCGCGCGTATTATAAACCGCGCACAGTGTCAATGATAAAAACGTGTCTCCCGGCGACTCCCCGTTTCTACCAACGTCCGTATCGCTGATAATTACTGTTGTCACTCGGTAGTTTATTTGTCAAGAGGGTACTATACTACTATCTAGTATCTACTCGTCCAATGAAATTAGATCGGTAGTTGGAAAAAGTGGGATAAATGTTTTTTGCGTTTCAGCACTGAATATATATGATAAGAGATTAGAAGTTGAAGAAAATCGATACGACGTAGTTTTTAATTTTTTTTTTTTTTTTATTTTCAATTTCGGTACCCGTAGTAATATGTTTAATTTCTACGTTAAACATATTATAATATACAACATAATATTTTTCCGATACGCTCTGTATACGAGGTGAAGGTATGTAATCTGTGTAAATTCGTAATTTATTGACTATAATACATACGTTGCCAAAATGCCACATCACCTTTACCGCCACAATTAAAGCCATCACTATTATATAATATTATATTTATCATTCGTTCCGTTTAATGTGAATAAAATCTAAGGATTAACCGGCTCTGCGAGACTAGATATTATACAAATATATACAGTCCTATTGTAAATTGAAATGTTAGAAAATTAAAATATTTAATTTTCGAGACCAATTATAATAATATAGTTTTAAATTAAATACTGCGCAATTTTGTTTGTACGTATTTCATTTGTATTATTTAAAAAGCGAATATTAAATGAAAAGGAAAACTGTAATTAGTTTACTATCCACAAGAAAATTAATTCGCTGTCCATAATAATCGAGAATTCAAGAAAAAATATAATGTTCTAGTGTTTTAGAACACTAGCATATTCAAGTTCCTTCAGGCTGACTCTCGATTTATTAATTATTAATTATTAAATACCTATATATCATTATTATTTTTTTAATAGGTAAATAATTTTTCATAACACTCGATAATTCGCAGCATTTTATAGGCGTAGAAGTAATAATATGATGCGATGATTTAGAAACAAACCCGGAATTCTTCGAAAACAAAAATAACTCGCGTCTATTTTAGGATTTAATGCGTATAAAAAGGAATTCTTTTCATATTATATTATTTTTTAATCGATGGAGGATTTTGTATTTATTTTTGTGTAATCGTTAGTTGGTCGATTTACACACTAGATGAGCTGAGAACATAAAACTAAAAACTAGTACCAAAGCTGATCAGCAACTACAATTAAAAAGTCTTGACTTTATTAAAGTTATTTTTTTTAATCACTTTGAACTTAAATAATTTAAAAAAAAAATGTTAGAAATTACTTTAATTAATTAATAATATAATATATTATAATAATAATAATTAATCTTTTTTTAAATAAATGATTTTAACTTAGTTTGATTATACGTGTTTTTACGTAAATACCATCATTATATCAGGTAACAAGACGGGACTTTATGAAATATCCACAAAGTACATATTTATGAATATTATAGTTGAGAATAATTTTAAAAAAGTAACTTGTGCTAGTAGTTTCCTACAGAAATGTGCAGCATAACTTAATTACTCGTAACATTTATAAGTTTATTAATAACTTAAAATTGGCTTTGGTTTTCTTATTTTTTTCTTAAGATAACTACATAACTCAAACTAGTTAAAAACAGGCTGTGGTAACCCACACTGCGAGCGTGCAAAGTTCCGGTTTTTAAACGTATTTAAAAAAAATTAACTATAATTTCATATACAATTTTGTGTGAGTTTCGGTAAGCTAATGTGCTTAAGTAAATTTAATCTGTTACGTATATTAATACGTAACATAATATGTATTATTAATATTAATATTAATATGTATTTAGAAACCTAAAATTGGTTAGAACACGTCCAGCTTTGACTAATACCTATGTTATACTTTGTACAGTATCTACGCCACTATATATTATTAGATTTTCATACTTGGTATATATATATATACAATTTTGAATTGCCTTTTTATAGTATACCTAGTACACAAGTTTATAACTATATTTTTTCCCAGCGGCGGCGTGTGGAATATGACGTGTAGAATTTGAGTAAAAAACGATAAATCATCGTACTTGGACACACGCGACTGTAACATAATAACGCGAACTTATATAATTTATATTCGAATAACCGAGTTGTGTCCGATATAATAATATTATAAGAACAATGCCATTTTCAACGTGGGCCACACGCCGCAGTACACTTTGTGTGCGCGTAGCGGACGTTTCATTCGGTTCTTTTGATGTTCGATTCGTTCGAATGTGTTTGATGTTTTGACCGTACACCGTAATAATATTTTTAATAGTATTTACTTTCAAACGGATGTATCATGAACGTTACAGGATTTCGGGTGAATCGATATTGAAATTGAAATTATTATTATAATCGAGGTGTTTTTTTTTCTTTTTTTTTTTTTGAAAACGTGTTATTGCCGTTTTTGAACAAATCTAATTGAACGTCGATTTCAATGTGAAAAGCGATGGGGTCGATTAGCGCGGTTATTTTTACTTGAACGTATTATATCCATGAGGAGTAATACACGTTTATAGATCTAGGTTTTATTTCAAAACGTTGTATTCCATCATCGTTTCGTGTCAAAACGTATATACTTCCCATAAAACAATGGGCACTACGTCTATTATTTTTTTCTTACCGTTATATTTACACTATTTTTTTCATTTCCAGTGCATTCATGTATGTGATACATGTTTATCTTTTTCAAATCCCAAGGAAACTCGTACAGTGACATGTGTATCGATACAGTCTATGAAGTCATATTACATAAAATACGTATTATTATCGTATTAAAAATATATTTTTACCTATATATTTCAAGATACTGACTGCGGTTATAATAATTTTCCTTTTTATATGTACGGTTTTAGTTCCTATTCCCTACAATCATCAAATCACCTCGCGAATGAAGTTTTATATTATAGGCATAAGTGCAAATAGTCAATTTTTTTAGGAGAGTAGTGTAATGCCCATAGTATTGATTACGAGGACTCAATACTTCATAATATTCATTATGGGCTTGTTAACTCCCGATAAAATATTATGGGGAGTTGATTATGTATACTTGGTGTTAATTTAATAACGACTTTACTTAGAGTGGCATGGGTGAATTGTTGGAAAAAGAAATTTTCCCATAATAATTACTGATGTTACTGAAGTTATTTGTAATAGGTCCTCGTACATATCTAATATGTGCCAGCCCCTCCGTGTCCCGCATTCAGGTAAAATACTTTTGCCCTACATGCACAAATCGTCTTTTCTTTTTTGTTTCATTTAGCCAAGGAAATAAATATAAGTAGGTGAACACATAACGTGACGATCACACGACGTATTACAATTCGACAAAGAGTTAAGACCGCCAATAAAACCGCGCGTGTAATGTTCTGTCCGTTTTTTTTTTACTGAAGAAACGACGTGATATTAGCATAAAAATTCGACGCGGTTAAATACGCTAAAGAAATAAATGTTTGTATTAAACGTTGGAAGCGATAGATCATAATATTTAGTGGTTGTAACGAAAACAAAAAAAACGAAAAACCGTGTATACGAATAATTTATGTGCATATTATATCGATATTTAGAAGAAAGAACGTATCAAATCGGATGTGTACCGAAAAAAAAATACGAACCGAGTATAAGTATAATATACGTACATGGCTTTAACTTTTGAGTTAACATCCGACCCACTCGTGAATTGTTATTACCAGTGGCTACGTACACAATATTTATTTTACGCCCACTGCCCATTTTGTATAGGAAAAGCCCAAAACTCTATCGAGTTCTATCGATCTTGACGGTATCGTTATCGCGGAGAAGAAGCAATTTCAGACACTTTTTAAAAATGAAATAAATAATTATTGTTGTTATAGAACTTACATTTTTCCGGGACGAAAAATAAAAAAAAGATTCGAACGCATGATACGAAAGATTTAACGAAGCGAAGAAGCGGTTATGCGTATACGTATTGAAACAGACGTTTCGGGATCGAGTTTTCGGGTTTTCGTTATTTTTTTTTTTTTTAGTCGGATTTTCTTAGAATATGGAGACTGTTGCAGCCTATAATACCCGTTGTATATTATATCCTATACCTTGGTATATTACCCGACTTTGTCCGTACACATGGTTAAACGTAATATAATAAAGACGTGTCTTCCCGTAGAAACAATTGTTAATAACACAAATGAATTGAACTGCTTGAATAGTAAAGCAATTATTGGTTGTGACGGTCTCTCTCCTATATTTCTATATGTATGCACATTTATTTTATCCTCGTCTATTACATATATTTTTAATTCTTCCTTAAACAGTCGTTGTTTCCCTATTCGATGGAAATCTATATTCATCACTCCTATATTTAAGAAACGTTCCTTAGTTTATAATTATCGTCCTATTTCTGTTATATCTATTCTTCCTAAAATTTTCTCTGAAATTATAAACTCTAAATTTACTCCGTTATTTAAAAACATAAATAGTTTTTTTCCCGTGTGACTAAGTAACGGTTAGGTGTGCAGCTGCTCGTGGACGTTTTTTTTTTTTATTATTAGAAATATCAATAATCCATTATAGTGTATAGATAGGCACCTTATTTTTCGAGTTTAGTTTTACGACTTTTTACGTAAAGTTTCGTGACCTATAACTGCATACGTTGCACATTATAGAAAGTAATATCGGACAAAATAAACAATTCAATTCGAATTTTAGTTCATAAAGTTAGGCGGATATTAACGTTAATAAAGTTTTCTCACGTACTGGACGTATAAATTGTATTATTTTTGTTTTAACTTACGATTATCGTTGTCCGGCTACATATACAAACATATAATAACAATCGATGTTAATCGTGTCAAACACGATATTTCATTATATTATCTCTCTCGTCGGTACGACCCAATCGTTAAACGAATAAAATACTCGTTATCGCGCATTACTATAGCGAGTAGTACCTCTACTGCTGCGGCCAAGCATAGATAACCGTAACAATAGTTACAATAATAACTCCGTGGGATAAAATACAATTATTACTGCGGGACGGTCGCGATGACCCAACGCCGGTTATCCGGCCGTTTACATCGCGAATCTGCAAAGAGACGGACGATCTCGCTCCAGATAAGTGGTGGTCGTGGTCGTCAATCGTCGGCTCTCTCGCGGTTTTTAATATTAAAAAAAAAAAAAAAAAAACGAAGAAAAAAAACAACAGTATTCTAAATGCACAGTTTCAGCGATAACGGTAAGACAATACGATCGTTCCGACATCGACGAGACGATGACATTGACGTTAAACGGTCCGCGCGCACGGCTTATTATAGCAACACGACCGTTGAATGGCCGCGATCCCTCGGGTTTATAATATTATAATATAATACATACAACGCGATACTTTCGTATATTTTTATAGCAGTCGTGTTTATACGGCGATGGCGATCAATAACAGCGAAACGTTTGCGAACCGATGGCGTGTATTTAACCGTTACACATATACGTTGTGTACTGTGTATGTGCCTCTGTCTCTTCCGTTCTGTCTCTTGTTCGTCCGAGACTCGAGACGGACACTTTGGTCCGTCTCGCATATTATAGCATATATCGCCAGCCTTTGTTCGCCAAAAACGACGGCGACGGCGACCCCGTCAAACAATTTCGCGTATTTCTGACCGGCCCGGGCGCAACTTCCGAAACATATTAATACGATTATCGTACCCGAATGAAACGAAAAAACGATCCGCAACGAAGCTGTTGATAGCCTCTGTAACCGATAATTGGACTTAACTAATTCAAGACGGTTTTTCCCTTTGTAGCTGAAGGAGGCTCGTAGTAAAAAAAAAAAAAAAATTATAGTTCAAAAATACAGAATTCACAAGTGTAAGCCCGCGCCTTATAGAAATTGAAATACCGTTTACGAGACGTCCCACTGAATTCGAATGCACGGAATACAGTTCGAAAATGTTCCAATTTAATTTGTTATTGTTCGAAACGAGTTTTCTTGTCAAAATCACGGGTATTATCAGATGAAGACAAATGAACACGCAAAATGCATTCGTTCGTAAATGTACGATCTGAGTCATCGGTATGTTTATAGTGTATACTATTATCCGGCTTTGTCCGTACACAACATTGATCGAAAATACGAATATAATAACGTGTCTCCCTCGTGGTAACGGTTGATTATGATCACACCGTGTAACCAACGAATACTAGAAGTAAACGAAAAAAACATATTTATATAAATATTTATGTAGCATATGTTACGCCACAAACGTGAAAGAGCCAAGTTCGTAAAATGTGTACGGTTCACAGGTTGAGCACATTTTAGTTTCGGAAGAAAATCGTCAGACTTTCGTCCGTGCGTAACTGCAACGGATCTGGAGCTTATTCAAGGGAGAATGACGATCGTAGGTAAACTGAACCATAACTGAAAACGAATGCATGAGACTGAGGCGATGAGAAATTTGACGGCTGTGCCCATACACGGTTCTTTATGCGCAAATTGTTGACGTTCGAACGTACTCGGCTGTAAGACCGCATTTAAAAAAGCCTTGATATACGTATCCGTGTAGAACTCACATAACAATTAGATACGAATCCAAGCGTTGCCCAAATCAGACGGTCGCGTATTACGCGTTAGAACTTTGGTTCTCGTTTTACAAAAAAAAAAAAAAAAAAAAAACCGTACCGCGGTCAACGGCGGCGGCGGCGGCGACGACGACTGCGACGGCGGTAAAGCTCGTCCGGAACAATTCGAAGTATCAATTCTCTCGAGCAAATCGTCCGGAAACGATATTATAACGACTTCGCCCGAGCGGTATAATGTGTCTGCGCGTGGGCAATAAATATAATAACGCGTACCCATATAAATCATTTCGCGCGCATTGTTTACGGACACACGCCGCGCTGTACGCGAACGGCAAGAAACGGTAATTTATTTAAACTCGGACGATTATTGCTGTTATCCCCGTGTTCTGCAATAAAATATCGTCGTGTGTCGGATACTTATACTATATTATAATATGGAAATTGGCAAAATCCGAACGGTTACGGTGACGGGCCGGAAGGAAAAGCGCCGCGTGCCTATACGGCGCGATACGCTTTTTACCGTCGCGAACACTCGGCGTGTATCGTTTCACTGGGATTGGTTAAACTTTAACCCATCTCGGTTTTTTGGAATATTTTCAAATTTTAATGAAAATCTTTTATACTGTGACATTATAAAACATGTATAACTGAACTTCACTCAGAACCGTGTTTCGTTAGCAATGACTTATCTTTGCTTACGGATAAATATTAAATAATTTAATATATCTTACCACCCCCCCTAACTTCCTACTTACAACAGTGGAGCATACTTCAGCAATATCAAATCGTTTTATATAACTTTGAATCTAGTCGGTTTGTATTTCGAAAGTAATTTCATTGATTTTCCTTGTAGTTTTCATTTCGAAACGTGAAATTTTACGGAAATTACGGTTTGATTTTTTTCGATATTTTTTTTTTTGATTTTTTAATTCAGTTAAAAAATATAATAAGCTAACATTTTCACAGAATATTTGTCGTTTCCAAGAGAAGTAAAATTTTAAATTACGTTGTATTTAGTAATTATAAAAATAAAAAGTTAAACGTAATATTTTCATTTTATTTTGTTTTTTTTTTTTTATAAGCATTTCAAGTTCGAAATTTGACAAAAATCGTAAAATTTTCAAGTTCGGTTAAACATAATGTTTAAACATTACTGAAAAATCACGGCTTATATCGTCAAAAGTGCAATTTTGGACAAATTGATCCGACATAATATCCTACCGAAAAAACAAAGATTTTTTACGAATTTCTTTTTTCAATGGTGTCGAGACACCATTTTCGCGCCTATTCATTTCGAGTTCTCGGTTGGCAGTTGCTATACACAAGCTCAAAGGCAGCGAAATAATCACCCTGTATGTATGCCACCGTTCTCGACCCTTCCTTCTCCCTCCCCCCTCGAAAAGCGTTCGGATAATTTATTATGTCGGCGATTCGTTTGAGTAGAGACACGTCGTTTTATAAATTATTACGACCGCTCGCGTTTCGGGAAGTTCGTCGCCGTGTCGCACCTCCGTTCGGCGCGCCGGTGCATCGCGAAATCGCGTGGGACACCTACGCCGCCGAGGTTACCGGGTTAGCGGTTACCTATATTATACATTGCGTGCATGTGTGCGTGCGTGTTTGTATGTTTACGTTTATATGAATTTTCGGTTGCCGAACAATTTCCGCGGGTATGCCGAATCGATAAACGCTCGCGGGCGACCGCCGATCGCGAAACGTTCGATTTCGGCCCACATACATTTTTGTGCGCTTTAAAAAGCAACATTTTTTTTTTTTTCGTACCGCAGTTATTATTATAGTTTGCGACCGCCGAAATATTATTCTCGTTCCTGTCCCGTACACGAGTTTCATATATAATAAATAATATACATCTTGTCGTCGTTTCGAAAATATTAATCTTCGTAAGTTTTCGTTTTATATTTCTGTCTGTCTGTCTCTCTCTCTCTCTCTCTCTCTCTCTGAAAACGGCGATAAACATAACATTTAGCTCACGCGAAAATTCGAACTGCTGTGAAAGTATATATATATATATAACTCGGTTTTATAATTTTTAACGGGTTTTTAATGAGTTTTTAACGTGATCCCGGATTTTTTATGTTTTTTCCCCGCTGCCCCGACCGAAAACCGAGTACATTACTGCGAATTAAAAAATAACAGCATTTTTCGTTAATTTTTCTTCAATGTAACAAGAATGATAAATGTTTATAAATCGGAGTTTTCGAATTTTCGGAGAACGTTTGATTTTTAGACGTCGGGTTCGTATTGCAATGGAAACCGCTATCGGCATGGAAAATAAGTGCAAAAATGCATACCGGCATTCAAAATTCAAAACTGAGTTACAAAGTTAAAACGAAATGAGTAAAATACTATGAACGACGGGGGCATCCTTTTTTCCCCCGTGTGATGATAACTGTATTGTCAGTCTACTTAACGATAATCCGACCAATAACGCAACGATTTTTTTTTGCGTAGTTAAATTTCAAACTAAACGGTATCACGAACAAAAACAAATTAGAAAAACCTATTCTACGAACGAGCTAAGTTCCCGGTTTTACACGTGTTTTAAAACATATAGTTCCGTGTAAAATTCAGTACTACGGCTATTTTTAATATTGACTAGTGTCGATGTATATAAATGTATATAATTAATCAACTAACCCATTTTTAAATAAATAATGATAATATATGTTATCTCCTTGTCGACCGGATCAACAACCGTAACAATTTACCGGTAACTGCGGACGGACCGGCACAACAGGAATATTATCGGTGTCTAAACTTATAAAACCTAAAAATTTACTGCTAAATAGACAATAATAACAATGAATCGGTGTAACAGTTGTCAGGAAAACGGGCTGAGCACAATATTTCACTGCTCTCTCTTAAAATCCCATAATATAGTACCTAATTTTTTTTTTTTTACGGTTCTTGTGCATTATCGTCCCGCCACGTGACTTTTATATTTGAAAAAAAGTGACCTATGCGACGTGGCATTTACCATTCTCCTACCTTCCACTCTTTTATTTCTACCCGGCGTGGTTTTTCAACGACATTTTGAAATTTCATTTAGGACACTAACTTTCTTGAAACAGGCCAAGTATCATATTTGGACGTCGACGTTACAGCGCTGCTGCAGGTCACTGTCAGACTACCCATTAATAACTTAACTCGATTACAGTTGTTGCTATCCACGAGTAATAACTACAACCATAACTTAACTTGATTAGAAAAAAAAAATGAAAGTTACGAATACGTAACTTACTCGGTTTACTATAATGTAGGATCGAGAATAACTCGCCCGGTTTTGCCGAAAAGACATTAAATATAAATATAATGTGGACGCAAATCTTATACACCCAAACGAGCGAAAAATCATTATAAATCACAATACGCGAGTGTTTCGTATCGACTCGTTGATAATATATTGCAAGCTGTTAAACCGTCATAAGGACGTGTTTGTGTTTTTTTTTTTTCTATCATAACATTCGTAACACACGGACCTAAAGTTATTAGTCATCGTTGTGCCTATTTCTGTATGATAATTGCGCCTCTGGCCGTACGATAATTATTTCGACTTTTAACGTCTCTCGTGGAAACGGCACACGTACACGGCCCCACTGCGATTCCCTGGGTATCGGTTTCCCGTGAAATTTCGAAAGACCAAGTCTATGGGCGCCGCCGTCAAACGTTTCCCATCGCTGACACGCGCGTTTATTTCTGTAGTATTGCGCGAAAGAGTTTTTTATGTATAAGATATCCGCGCGGACAAAAAAAAAAGACGCGCGTAATAAATAGCTTTGGGGTTTGAAAAAAGGAAGGGGGGGAAATACTGCTATAAGGTCTCTCAGCAAGCCCGATTCGAAAGCCTCGTCATGTCCCACGAGATATTTTTTTTTTTATTTTTTTTTTTAGTTTTCGCTGACGCCAACATGAACCAGATAAACGACCAGATGCGTGTTTGTGGTTACTTTTTTATTCTTTTTTTTTTTGTTTTTTCACTCCTCGGTATTGGTTTACCAAATGAAGATTGTGTCGAGTGTACATGTTCGTTCGGATAAAATTCTGTCTCGCGTGGGTTAAGGTAATTTTAGAATGCTATGCAGTATTGTTTTTCTGGTGACCCTTGTATTACCCGAGAACCGTAAAGAGAGACGACGACGATTACGACGACTTAAAAGGGTTCGACTGAGGTTTTTTATTTTACTTTTTTTTTTAACAATATTGACGACGGACACTAGAATACCCTCAATATGGTAATCATAATAATTTCACACGATTTACAGGTATTCAACCGTGTGATGCGTAATTTGACACTCGATAATCGATTTGATTATCACTGGCGGACTATATAGTACGACTAACACATTAATAATATTAACACTGTTGTTAAGACGAGGGGTCCTGTTACGGGTGTTACATTGTATCAATCACGATGTTCTCTGTCCCGTGTCTAGAATTAATTTTAACTATATCATATTATATGGACCGCAACATTATATTTTACGTAATTATATTTTTGAATTCAGAGAGGAGTGAAAAATGTATATTATTTAATTAGTTTTACTTCGATGTGTTTTTATCGAATTTTCTGTATACTTCTTCTAGCGGCTGCTTCTGTACTAAACGAGCTCGAGCTCGGAAGTCAGTGTTGATCTGTAGACAAATTGAAATAGTACAGTTGAATTTTACCGTTTGCTGTTACGATGTTTCTGCACCATTTATATACTCTGGTTACTGACAATGGATTTTATATAGTCGGTAGTAGTTTTTTTTTTCTTTTAGGGTACTTTTCTGAAAAATGGGGAAAATGAAAACTTCGGGTGAACGGGAATATTCAGTACATGGTTAAAATTTTAAATTCACAAGTTAACAACTTTCCGGCCTCCTTCGAGTTATTTTATCTTTTATATTTTCTTACAATTATCAATTGTCAATTCATATTATTATTTGATAAGTACAGATATGAAGCCCTGCAGTAAAATTTTGATTTATTTTGTCTTAATTTAATAATATATCGATGCAATCCCGTCCCAAGCATAATCCGTTGCAACATATAAAAAACATTCCCCGTTTGTGATTGGACCACTTCATTCGTACTCTTGCAGAAATGTTGTTCTTCTGGTTAAGATTTCAAAAGATTTTCGAAACATTGCTCGTGTGTAAGTGGACTAACACACACTCACAAACACTTATTGATTTCGGGTTCAATACCGACTATTACTGAAGAAAATTTGTTTGCGGTTTTTTTTTTTTCATATTTATTTCCTTGTGATCTACCCGACGTTGTTTAGTATAAAAAAATCTATTATTATTTTCAATTAGTTCAATTAGACCGAAGACCCCAAAAACGAAACAATTTGTAATTAGTAATATTTGATAACAGTAATACAATACGGCGAAACGCACGTAAAACATGGAACGTTGAATTCGAATCGACCAACCAGATCCTCGGATTCCAGAATGCTAATATGTGTCCCGTTATTATTGCAAATCAATAATTAAATTCCATTATAAGTATGAATTTTTTTTTTTAACTTTATTTCGATCATACGACGTAAATAATTGTGTTTATTCAAATGTAAATGAGCTACCAATCAATTATAATCGAGTTTTATATGTACACTCGACATGTTTCCGATTTCATAAATTATTTTTTATAGGTTTTTTTGATAGACCCGTTTGATTTTTATAGGGTTTTTTTTTTTTATATGCGTCGTATAAGTCTATTAAATTATATACTGTTGTTGGAATTTGTTCGCAAAATTTATGTTTTCCCATTAAATACGTTATTGATTTTTTTTTTTTTTTTATTCGATGTCTAAACAACTTAGCACGATTTATTTTTCAAGTTTTTCCCCTCGTTCTTTAACAATCGCATAATATATTAGTTACGTAAAATATGGCACAGGGTCGGAAAAATATCACGTGGCTAAAAAAATGTAATATTATAATACTACCAAGTGCAAAAAATGTCAAATGACAGTGACTGTTCAGACATTGTAACGCAAAAATTCTAAATAAACTGTCCTTTTTAATCTGGGATTGCATGATTTTGTATATAAATTAAATCACTACAAATTATTTTTAAAAACAAATCTACTAAAAATGTACAATGGTACGTGTTCTATATAAATCCGAATAAACAATAATTAGAGATCGGGTATAAAAGTACTAAACAAATTATAAAGAACGTTAAAAGTTGAAAAACATGCAAAATTAAACTTTCCCATTCAGTTTTCCAAAACTGTTTTCGATAATAATGCAATTATACGTTTGCGACCGACACGATTTTTAAAATAACCCAATTATTGCAAATATTATCCCAAACGGAATTGTCCGATAATATTAACGATAACAACTGAACACGATCGCCTCTGTCTTTTTTGTATGCGTTTAGTCGTACTGTTTAAAAAGAAAATCAAAATAGCTCTATGGGTCCTAAATATGCAAAATAAATTTCGTATGTGACGTCTACGAAGCATGCAGATACAAAGTACGAAACAAGTTTGTTTCTTACGCAGAATGCTCCAAGTGTGACCAAAAGTAATAAACGAATGCTAACAGTTCCGAGTGCTAATAATAATGCAACCAGCGTGAAAATATCGATACGGTTAAATCGTCGTAATTTAATGGCAAAAGTACACAAATATTCTCTCGAAACAGGCCGGACCGTCATACGATTTTCGTAGCCCCGTCTCCGACGCAACTGAAATAACGTTCGCGAGCGCGTGTCTCGTGCGCGTTACGTTTACAAGGCGCAATTTATCATACTTCACACGCGCAGTACCGATAAATCTCCGTCAGAGTCCTTTAAGTCGTATACTTTATATTATTATATACGGTACACTTTATCTGTTGTTAAAAGGTCACACATCGATCGGATCGTTCCGCGCTAAACCCCGGGAAAAACAAAAACAAAAATAAAGTACACATTCGACGACGACATCATATTTATTATTTATCTATTGTTTCGTATTAACCGGCGAATTTTTCACGTGATTCGCCATTTCGGGTGTGAATAGTGGGGAAAAAAACCACCGGTAAATCGTAATGGAATTTTATGTCGTTTCCTAAAAATTACAGTAAAAAAAATTATCGTCATTCGTGATTTCGCATTGTTTTTAGTGCTACTTTCTATACTTATAGAGCAGATACTTACCTTCGCGTTTTCGATTCAGACCGAAGCAATAAGTTTTTATTGGCTCTTTTCTCGGGGGACATTGAAAATAATCTCGAAAAGTTTCGTCCGGTAACTTTTTCTTTTTTGATTTTTGAATGCAACGAAAAAGCTATTATAGTTTTACTAAGATGTGTGTGTATTTTTTCATTCTCAGAACACTTTTTTTTTCGTTTGTAAAAATTCTCAAATTTTTCTCTCGCAATACCTCGAAAGATGCGAATTTCAGACCGGTGCTTCCATTGAATGTATTTTGTTTTATTGCTGTTTTGTGATTTCATGCGGCTAATAAATATTCTATTCAATATTAAAATACGTCATCGGCAATCGGTTTTCAAAATAATTTTAATAAAATAAATGGTGAAAAACGCTATATTATGTACACAAGCGAATAGATATTTACTTTTGTCGTGGTTATAAATTCGTGAAATCGCGAATTTCAACGTTATCATTGCAGTTTTTTGGGGATTACAACTCAAAAACCGATCGTCCTTACAACAGTATATTAAATGACAAGTTTTTAAGTTTTCGAGGTTAAACATATTGAAATATATTTACAAAGTATATACTATCCGAGTGAATATTAAAGTTCTATCATTTCCTGTATATATATATATAATATACTAATACCCATACTAATATTCATTAGGTATACCTATTAAATTTATAGAGGCTACCTATCTATATTTTGATCTTTTGCCAGTTTTATCTGTAATTTGATTTTAACGTCAGATAGGTAATGGTATTTGGTAATTACAGGGTAATTGGTAAGGCACCTATGTACACCAGCTACCTACCTAAAGTATTCAATTTATTGCAGCGTATCCTGGTATTAATATTATTTCGCGTAAAACTCGAGATATTCGAAAACAAACTTGCATATATTAAGTACTTACAACCGATAATTATTATTTTAACTTCACTTTCACTGTCTCATGATAATATAAGTACGTGACGGAAAAGCTTCACGTGGTTGTCTTTCTTTCTGTGACTTTCTTTTTTGGTGTTCTCCCCCCAAGTCAAACCGTTTACGAAACATTAAATGATTATATATTTATTTTGCTTTCGGCAAACCTTTGTTTCTGATAGAAAAATAATTCGTAATATACGAAAATCGACAATAGAACACAAATTCGTTTTTTACCGATTCTATACAATAGTAACGAAAATCTTGGCTTTACTAAATGAAAAAACGGTGTTGTTGAATTATTACTAGTTTTTGGGTCGAATAAAAGAAGTTTCTGCATTGATTTCGAATAAAACTCACATCATATGGTGATGTTAAAATGATATTGGTACGATACGCAATTGTTTGATTATTCGCAGATTTCTGTAGGTACATCAAAATAGGTGAACCTAAGTAAATTGTTCTTATATCGTCATATCCAAAAAGAGAACAAATAAAAAATGGTTAAAATTAGACAATGTATTGTTGATAAACAAACAGGAAAATCGAATGACTGCCATTTATCGCAGTTCCCATTCATATAGTTAAATATCATAGTTTACTACGAATAACTTATTTTTTTTAATAGTTTATTTGTTTGTCATTTACTTATTCTTGGCTTACGTATTTTATATAATATTATACTATTTAAATACCTCAATGTAATGAACGTTTTTTTTTTTAAAAATTATGCATTTTAACTCAATTACGGAATGAGGAGAATAACTCTATAACTTAACATTTAATCAATAGGTGTAATGTAATACGTCCTGTCGAGCACTCGCGAACCAATTTGGTGATTTGGGTACCAACTCTTAAGGATCACTTTAATTTCGTGTCACTTGAAACACTTGTTTATGTCGTTTACATCTCTTATTTCGTCACATAATAAATAATCTAATTAGAAAATAATTTCAAATATAAATTACAACACCTTACATAAATAAAATATTAATTTCCCTTAATACCCATTTTGACTTATTTTAACCCTAGCGTTTCCTATCTGCTATGAAAATAGTATGGAAATGAGATAGAGCAATATTCCATTTTGGAGGCATAAATATTGATATCTATTGAATTTTCGTTTTCTGTATTGATTGTGAAAATTATCATACAGCTTAATAATTGATTAAATCTTCTCGTTTCTTATTTTATTTTTGATATGTGAAGAAAATAGTTACGCCCCTACTTTTGGATTACTTTTTCTAGAACCGAATGATGTTTTGGATTGTTTTCTTCAAAACTGTTTGGCTGATCCAGCTACTGATCAGGTTGCTACTATTCAAAAAACTAATATACCTATTATATATAATTTGTATACAACTTATAATTTTAATACTGTTCTGCATGTATAATATAAAGTAAATATTGACATTTTGATCAAGCCGAAAATGATAGGGTACGATTTTGATCGAAAATGGTTATGCCTGTCTATATACCTAGGTAATGAATTAAAACAAAATAACCTATTAACGTGTTTTATAAGCCCCTTGAAAGTCTTAATAACTTATTGCTATAGGAAAATACATTATAACAACGTTATAATCTCAGCGCAAATCGTTAAATTAATTTAACACACTTTGAATGGAACAAATTTAGACATCTATGTAACACGACTTCTGTATTATATTCGTTTTTTTTTTTTTTTTTTTTTTATCTATCGCGTTAGTTTTATCAGTTTACTAATAGTTAAACGTGTTTTATATTCAACAACACATTCGTTGCTTCTGATAATCGTTGCTACTAATATATCAAATAAACTACATGTGTTATGAGAAATAAAATATTAGAGTGCAGCATGAGTAATTTGAAAACTATGTACATATATATATATATGGTAATATTATAGATTTATATACATTAACAGATGGAAAATAATTGTACTGTAGATAATTGAATAATTGCAGCATTTATTAGTATTACAGCTGCGATTGTCGTATGACACAAACCTGCTAGTATCTCCGTTCTCATTTTACGCCTCTCGTACGCTTTTTAACGGCATTGTAAAAAGAAAAAAAAATTCCTGTATTTGTTCCCCAGTAATGAGACTAATCTGATACAATAAGAAACATACAACCTGTACGCAACATACTGTACGCATTTCGGCGATAAATCAAAAAAAAAAAAAACAATTATTTATTACACCATACTTAACAATTACAAACATTGAAGCTGTAAAGCTGGGCAAGTTGACCAAATTATATTAACTAGTTTAAGTTATTTTTAAAAATAATTAAATGAAAAAGCTACGATAAAATTAATTTTAAAATATTAATACATTTCAGGAAAAAGTGACTTTTTTAAATGTTAAGTACCCTTGATTTCCTTTAACTAAACATGTTTTATATTCTAATGCAATGTATACTTTTGTTGATTTAACCGTACAAGACTCGTGTGGCCCGTATTTCGTCACACGGGCCACACAGGCCACATGACCTTGTTATGTGATAATGATACTCGTGTAAAAATAATTGGCAAAAACATAAGTACACAGTTTTCTTATACAAACAAATCATAAATAAGTTTTCAGTGATAATTTAAATTTAAACAAAATAACTAAGTTATGTTAAAATTATTAAATTAAAAGATAAAATTAAGTTTTAAACTGACTTATTTTTAACATTCTATTTTTTTTTGTTTAACAGATTGAAATGTTGTCCCTAAAAGTAAATTTGTGACTTAACGTTTATCATAGTTACTGTTCAATTTTGATTATCCTGTTGTTTTTCCAGGGTTGTTTCAAATATACGATTCATACGATTTCGTTTTCTATACATAATATAATAATAGTTATTACTGGGTACAAAATATTACGATTGCCATTGCAATACCGATTACGTTTATACATACTGGCGTAGCAGTGTCTGGTGAAGTAATTGTGTTCTTCATTGAGACGTTTAAAACGAAAAAACTACCTCCACCTTATGTGTATATTATACAATAGGTCAGAAACGCGGTTTGAACAACAGATTAGCATCGAACGTGGACAATAAATCTCCCATCCGATAGAAAATAATTAACAGGTGTCATGTTATGTACGGTTCAAGATCAAGAACATACAAATATTAATGCTCAGATATAATACAGAAAAATTGACCGTGGTTAGATTAATATATTCGCTCGTTTACTATAATATCAAACATCGGCTATTAAGATTTATTAGGTACCTACGTTTAAATAACAATATTATTTACTAAACGCAGAGCATTTAATACGAATTTGTACTACGCTCGGTGTTAAATAAAATATTATTTGATTTATTGTGGCCCCTCCCCGTTTTTCGTTTCTTGTTCTGCGTCTATATAATATAAAGTCCAGTGTTTCCCAAATGTGTTGACAGTACTTATAGATCACTCAGTGGATTTTCGACCGGTTGCGAATCACCTTGATTCGAGGAAAACTTTTTATATATATTTATATAAACTAATACGATAACGTTTTTTCTAAAGATTTGCCGAATTTCATTCGTTTTCCATTGTAATTAATGGTAATCTAATATGATTTTTAAACTTGGCCTCTGTCTCTCGGGGCTATGCTTCTGCAAATATGTTATAGATAATCCAAGGAAATAACGTAAATTATTTCCCCGGAATTGAATGTGGTATTTTTCTGTGTGCGTGATCATTCGCTACACTCCATTTTTTTTTTCTAATTGTCGAAATAAAAAAAAATTGTCGAATAAAAACTGGCGCCATGATAGGCCCACGGACCACCGATTGAGAACCACTGATGTTTACTATACACAAACGATACTATAATTTGATTACTATAATTATTCGTGTATTATGTGCGTGTTTTCGGCCACTTATTCTTATAAAATATTTTTAAGAATAACATCATAAGCGTTTTTATAGTTATGTTTTATCTAACTCATACGATAGTAATAATATAATTATGTTTATGGTCAACATGTTTCGGCAAAGTTCTAAAAAAAAATTGTTCCAATGGTTACGCACTGAAAACTATACTTATATACCTAATATGAATTATAATTATTTAGTATCGAATGCGTCTGATTTAGAAGTCTTGATTGAAAACGTGAATTAATAATAGTACGTGAAATGAATTCCGTATACACGTGAATGAAGATTGTGTACTCACGTGTACTTCATTCACGTATTTCATTTACTATCCGTGTTTACGTGTTTTAGTGTTATTCGTGTGAATACGTAGTGAAAATACGTGAAAAATAACGTGATATATGGGAATATACGTGTAAAAATTAAACGTGTACACGAATGGTTTAAATACACGGTTTTATAGATTCGAATGTTAATTTTTCGCAAATACGCAGAAACTTGTGCACCTAAAGTAAGGAGCTCTAGGCTCTAATTAATAGCCGAAATATAGATAGTTTTTTTTTGTCTGTAAAATATTCCGTGAAATGTGAACTTCAGAGGGGAAAAAAAGGAGTCATATGATTACTATACCGTGGTCTTCAATTAATAATTATTGTTGTACAGCAATTACAGTTGTAGTACTTAATGTTAATATTTAATAATACAATTATTCAATTACGGTAAATATTTTTGTTATCTGTTAAATGTAACAAACTGCTTTATTAATTGTAGCTACAGGATAATGTTTACAGCCGTATAATAGGGGAGAGGGAGGATAGTGGCTACATGCTGCTAGGTTAGTAGAAATATTTTTTTAATTTCAGTTATAACACTGTGAGTAGTGAAGAAACAAATCCCATTATATTATTATCGCCAAGTGCTTTGTAATGAAATCCAGTAAATTTTCTCCGGAAGATTTTCTTTTTGATTCACAACGAACCAAGGTACCTATAGTATTATTTTAATACTAAATATTTATTCATTGTATGATAATAAATTATAATAATCTAGTACTACACCAAATTCTAGTAATAGAATCCAATAGTACTAATTTCATTTCCAATAAATACATCCTGAACGGAAAACACTGTTGTACAAGGAAAGTTGTATCGCCTTTGTATAATTTATTTTGTATTTTACTTTGGTGTTATAGATAATTATTCATAACTGAATAATATAATAATCATAATTACTCAATATTGTTAAATATCTGTATAGATACCTACTGTAACTGTAGATTTCTTATTTTATTTTTATTTTTTTATAACACTAGTTCAAAATATAAATAGGTATATATACTCTGTAACCATGTACCCCTGATCTGTAAAAAATTACGACACCTATGGGCATTAGATTACATTTTGAGAGAGTGATGTCTGAAACGTCACTCATTTTTAGCAATTGAATTGTATGTACCTGTTTTTTGTTTTTTTTTTTTTTTGTAATTCTAAAACAATCTATCATTAGTTATCTTAATTATATAATAAAATTGATGTAAAGTAAATAATATCTCAAAAAAATAACAACTAGCCCCGGTCTTCCGTACCGTTATTTCATATATACCCAAGGTATTGTATGTTTAGTCCGACCGAGCGTACGTAATAGTAATATTATGTTTCACTGCGAGTTGTCGACATCATAAGCTAAATGTTACAAAAAAGCTACTCGAAAACAACACTCGCGGAACGTGTATAATCTGTGGCGTGATTTTGCTATTAAAAAGCGTTTAGAGTTTATCTTTTTAGGCAGTACCTAAAAGAAACGAGATTTTCATTCGGCGATAACTTTATTCGGATCATTTATCGAAATTCGTTCTTTTTTTTTTTATTCGGCCTCCTATTATGTTATTATTTGGTTTTTTTTATTGATTTCTGTGTTATTTTAATTAAAAAGGGAAAATTTTTATTTGCGTAAGTTAAACATAACACGAGTAGTATCTTGTGATAAAAATCATCTATAGGTCAAATTGACGCCGGTAATGTAACATATGGGTAATGTTATGTAATTAAGTTAGGTTATACATAAATTTATGTACATATTTATACGCGTGTGTGTACTATATATTATTATATTGACTTTACTGAGTAGACGGCCGTCTTATGATTCGCCAACTTAACCGGGTTTCCCCTGCATTCTGTCTTTCCAAACTCCCCACCATGGTGGTCCGTGATGCGAAATATTTCCGGTTTATTTATAAACTTGATTAATATTACAAAGAGAAACGATTCGTTTGTATACGTGTAAATGGACAAGCGCAAAAACTACATAACCGATTGTTAAACTTCTTTCGCCCATAAAAATCTGCGTTATCTGCGTGTAATATGGGCTGTATTTTATTTTCAAAAAAAAAAAAAAATAAAGATCCCTGCGAAAATTGCAATAACTAAGTTTTGGGGTATTTTTGGTACGAATATATTATTCTAGTTGTTTATTTATTTATTTTTGTTTATTCGTGGATTACCTTGATGGCATAGATGACAATTTAGTTGTCACGGACAACAAAACTACTGTTATTATTATTATTATTATTATTATTATTATTACTGTTATTCACACTGTTTATCTAGCAATGGCAAAACATTGCCGGATCAGCTAGTTATTATTAAATTTGTTTTGTTTTTTGGTCGTTTTCGTTCGTGTTATTAATTATTATTGCGCTTTATACGGGGCCGGTCAGTTAATCGTCGTTAATAATCGTTGTCGCCGCCGCCGACGACGACGACGACGTCTTTAGAAACGCGTGTTTCTTTTTTTTTCTTTCTTTTTTTTCACCACATTGTTATGTAACAGTCGTAACAGTCGAAAGCGCGCCGCCAACTCCGATGGTCCGCTGCCTACATCATGATAAAATAATAAATTGTTGTTTGAAAAAAAAAAAAAAAAACGGTCGGATTTTCGTCTTCCCGTCCCGAGAAAGGATGATGCCCGCATGATGATGTTTTTAACGTTTACGAGTATTAATATAATATTACAATACGCGACACGTTTACAGTACAATTTTATTTCGATGCCGTCCGGATCGACGACGGACGGTTGTCGCACGCGATTTTTCTTCGAGCCCCGTCGTAATAACAGTAATAATAACAGTATCACAATTTATACCGTATGTGCTGCACTACCGCTGAGCCAATAGTTCTACAGACGTTTATTAATAATGCAGTGATAGTGTACGGTAATACCGCGTGACGTCTGGGCGCGTGTGCGGCGGTCGCGCGCACGCGATCGTGTGCTTAATAATTTCGAAATTTGAAAAAAAAAAAAAGAAATCCTTCGAACGCGTTTTTTTTCCCCCACAATTGACGCTCGTCCGTCGTCCGGTTCCGGTCGTCCGATATCCGACGCTACAACAACAATACCCGCCTAATAACATAATAGTATACACAGTAGGTGTCTCGTTACCATAACGATAATAACAATAAAAAAAAAAAAAAATTGTAATTATTTTAGTTTTTTTTTTTTTTTAACGAATGCTATTATCGTTATACCTGCTCGTCTAAAATCATTTCGTGTTCATAGCTTATCACTCGCTTACTTGCTTAGTGCATACTAATATTATTATTGTTTCGCTGTGCAGGTGGTGAATCATGTGGGCAGAATGAGCCGGGGCCGAAGAAAACTGTTGACGTACGGGCTGATCGTCGGCACGTTCCTGCTGTTGGCGTACAAGCTGCGCACGTGTCCGGACCCCGAGCCCCAGACCGTGTTCATGATGCCGAAAGACGTAAGTGCGGACCCGCGTTTTTAGAATTCAACGCACCGTCGACACCGCTATAATCGTCGAATTATGAAATGACAAAAAAAAAGAAAAAAAAAACCCCCGATGATACGGTCGGCAAAACACGCTAAAAACGCTTAAAATCTCCCGTCCCTTTCCCCCGGAAAAAAATAAATCGAAATTCAATTGAAATTTTAAAGCGAAAATAACAGGCTCAATTGAAACTCCTGCTTCACGGTGTCTCAGTGCCTGCGCACAGTGTATGCGAATAGATATTTTGGAAATACACAAAATGCGCGTATAGTTGTGTAGATAAACCGCTGTATTTTATAATTTTTGTAATAACGTTCATAAACATTTCGTTGTAGCGTTAACAGAAGGAAGTGGAATGGAAAATAACAACGTACGTATATGCGTCACTGTTATACAGCGCCTATCCGAGATACTTAAAAATGTATAATATACCTATAAAACAGGGCGGTTCAACTATCGAGAATCGACGGTTATCGGCCGTACGAAAATGTCATAGTACATTTGAATTTTGGTTTGTTTTTTCAGGCGCGTTCAATAATAATTTACGTAAACGTTAACCATACTATTTTTAACATGTTCCGTATGGAATAAAAATGTGCGGCGGTAGTAAATTATTTTCGATTATGTTTTTCTACCAGAAGTTTTTCTGCGAATTTTTTACGATTTTTTCCGGAAGACAATTTTCTTGTCTTGCTGTTCCACCGGGAGATCATTATATTTCGTTTTGTTTTGTTTTTTTTTTTTTTTTTTTTATTTGGTTTTTTGTAGAAAAAATTGTTTCGTAATTATTAAAATAATAAGAATATTATTTAAAATTATTTGAAATATTTTAGTCACATTTTGCCGAACGTGTCTTTCGGAAAATCATCAGTTTACTTTCTTTTTAATAAATTCACGTCGTATGCAAATTTTTTGAGCAAAGGGGATATTTATTATTTTTTTTTTTTTTTTTTTTATAATAATTCACCGAAATTCCTTTCGTCTGGAACAAGTCGTCAGCTATTGTCAGAGAGTTCAACCGCGGTTTTTATTTTTAATAATATTTTACCTTTTTTTTATTTTTCTTTTATG
Organism: Cinara cedri; assembly: GCA_902439185.1. Classification (NCBI taxonomy): domain Eukaryota; kingdom Metazoa; phylum Arthropoda; class Insecta; order Hemiptera; family Aphididae; genus Cinara; species Cinara cedri. The sequence continues at coordinate 6,100,341 of CABPRJ010000476.1, read as the reverse complement.
TTCGCCCCTTCAAATAAAATCGATTGCGGCACCTTTATACTCCAGGTAAACGACAGCGGAATAATAAACGAAAAAATAACCGTGTTACCGATATCTTAACAATATATTTTCTTTTCTTTTTTTATATGCCAATTTAAGAATAATAACGTATATTATTAATATTCAGTAAGGTTTTTTGCGCTCGCGCACAAACCGAAAAACAATAATTAATAACAACCGTTACTGTATCGACTTTACGTCAGAGGTAGGTTTATCGAATAGAAATTGTTTATGTTTGTTTTACCTTAAAAAATTTGCGATTGACAGTGTCATTCGGCATCTTTGTTTTTCCAACTGGCAATATAGTGACAATGTAATATGTGTTCGCAAACGAAAAAGCCTTTAAAATCGCCTTAAGAGCTGAAACGCCTATCATAAAATTAATTGTAGATAACGACATTTTTATGGAACTACCGCGTCGACGTTTTCTCTGATTATGCCGCTCCTTATCGAAGATACAAAATATCATACGTATCGTATTTTATAATATTTATTTTAGATAAAACCAAACTATTTTTTATGACTTTGTATTAAGTAATTTTTCTAAAAACGCCGATGATATCGTTTTCAAATTGTTGTCACCTAGACATTTTAAAACAGATTCACGTTTGTTTTCTGTGAAAACGATTTTTGCTATATACTGCCCGTTTACACTTTTGTCGGTTATTCGAAATGCTCCGATCTTTTGATGACGTAACGATGCAGATTTGTCTCCCGGTGTTACTTTATATGAACAATTGTAATGTCTGTTCCGTCACTGTTTTACATAAAAATTGAAAAACCGACAACAAATGATGTTAATTCGGTTTTATTTTTAGGAATTTCTAGTTTGATTGCCTTTGGCTACAACAATAACTACGGTGGAAAAAATCACGGTTAATAATAATTAATAACCTTGTCAATTTGCCGATCTCGGTGCAGAATCGTTTTTCGATTGCAATGAATTATCGTTAATTTCAGTAACGTACAAATTCAATTACTCGTCAATCTTTTTTTTCCAGCACTTTCCGAAATTTCCACCATGCAACATACAGTGACCTACCCTTAAGGTGTGAAGTATGTCTTTTTTTTTTTTAATTATAGTTTCTCATATTATACTCGTTCTATATACAAACCGTATCGAGATTGTATTCTATTTATTTATGTCATTGTAGAACTAATATTCATCATATTTGTATGATATAATTAGTAACTACCTGTATAAACTATGTATTCTTCTATCGATCTCGACTAAAAAAGAAAACTCGTTTACTACACGTGCAACTACTAGTCAAAAGTTTTAATCATGAGCAAGCCACCTAGCCATGTATAATTATAATGATAGAGATCACATCGTCATGACGTTCGCGACCTAAATAATAACACTATTTTATAGATTTGTTTTTTGCCCTCTTATATTACATACTTAAAACATAATCATAAATTCGTATTTATTAGATACCGGTGGATATAGATTGTTTATTAAATGCGTTCTCCGATGTACTAATATATTATGTATTTATTTTTCCGTATTGAAATTCACGATATTTTTTTTTTATTATTTCTAACTGAAATGTCTTTTTGTTCGATACCCTATACATGCTTAGTTGTTCTACAGTTATTTTTATTACAATACATAACGTAATAATATAACATTATTACCGATAATCATAAGGCTGCAGTGTGTGGATTCCATAAATTTTGACTTATAAGCCGTGTTGCAGTAATACGGTATGACGCCGCACGAGAACAAGCCGCCGGGTTAAAAAAATAAATAAATTCCGTTTAAAGATAAAAACAAAAAAAAAAAAAAACACGATAAGAAAAACTTTTAATATTATTAAAAACCGTATCCATATAGGTATCGGGCTGGTATATGTACGGTAAGTGTAAGTACCACACATCTGTAACATATTTAAATTTTCCCGAAAGTAATAAAATATTATTATAGCTTGCGGCGGCGGGGGTAATGACGGAATAACAATCTACGTATTATAATCTCTGGTGTCTAATAAATATGTATGTGTATAATACAAAATACTATTACTTGCTAATAAATTCGTTAAATACTTGTAATATTAAAAAATAAAAAAAAAAAAAAAAACACCCGTGAGCAAAGTAAAGATCCGTCACTAAAGTCGCATTCTTCCTCCTCCCCGCCTATTTTCTATTTTAGAAACATTCTTTCTGAAACAATAAATAACCGAATACCTATGCTATAATTATACGATTCTATCTTATACTACGGCTGTATAAGAACTAAAAAATAAAAAATAATAAGACATTGATCATAAAAATGGTATTGGTATAGCATGAAAGTTAATACCCCCTACATTTCCAACGACCTTCATGTATCTATAGAAGTGTTCAAAAAAATAACGAAATTCATTGTGAAATTCAACTCAACCTATAAAATAACTATAATTTCCGAGGTTTAACTCTTTTTGGCCCAGAAAGAGCTCAGCAAACTGCGCACCGTGGTCAAGCCACTGACTATTATAAGTGGATAATTAAAAAGGTTGGATAATATACGATTTATTATAATAATAATAGGAGAAATTTAATTACTGAAAAACGATTCTGGCCAGAGTAGTATTTAATCGTGTTTTTTTTTATCTCCCGTTACCAAAGTAACACTACAGTAGTCAACAAAAATCGAAAACGCCAAAATTAAAGGATGTAGGAAGCGAACTGTTGAAAATGTCGATAAATGTTTCGTATAACACTGCTATCGGCCGAAAATTCCGCATCTTTTGAGGTATGTCATGATTAAATCTGAGCATTTTTTAATAACTCGAGTTTTGTGGAAAAAAAAAAAGCTGTTCCGATAAACTAAAAACCTAAAACATCATGTAAGAAATAAATATTAGTTTTTTTTTCACGAAAATTCCATATAAATCTATATATATTTGTGTATATACGTTATTAAAAAGGGCAAAAAAACACCCCTCACACAAACGGGAATGGCTGTGATATCAATAACTGTCAAATCGCATTTTATAATCATGGCTTATATACCTTACAGCATTGGTGGTTTTTTTCTATCATAATTTTTTTTTTTTAGATTCTAACGTACCAAAGAATTTATTGGTTTTTCTGTGGTGTGTGTGTTTTTATTTCTGTTTTTTAATAACTTTTATTGCTCTGACCATCAAATTTAAAAATATAATTTCTGGTATCAGATTTTGTCTAGTTGATGCATTGAGGAAGTTATTTTTTGATTTTCCTTGTAGTTTTGTTAATTGTTTTGTAATTCGGTTAAAAAAAGTTATAGTTATAGGTATAGACCTGAAATATTCACCGAATACTTCTTCATTATCTCGAATATCCTTTCTAGACGTGATAAGATTCTGGGGATTTGTGAATCATCTATCTGTATATTAAAATTTTAAAAAAAATTATCAATTTTTTTTAGTTTCTATTTCGTTGTGTGTGGACAAAACTGTTTTGGCCTTGCAGAAAAAAATTTTAAGAATTTTACACGAAGTGGTTAAAAAAAAAAAGCTGTCATAGGATAATGGGTACGGGTGCAGCCACTGTTATAGATAATTAAATGTTTATCTGTAAGCAACGAAAAAACGATTCTTAATGGAGCTCGGTTGATAGAGTTGCTTTGTCGAAAATATATAATATGTCATATTATGGTAAAATAATTACATATTTCTTTAATAATAATTGTTTAATATTATATCTATTTTCCCGTTTTTCCCAATTATTGAGAAAACTCCTGGCGAAATCAAAAACTAACCTCCCTAAAGTACCTCCCCAGTCAGATTTCCTTTCAGAAAAAGTGCTATCATTGTAAATCGAAGCAAAATTACTGGTAGAAATGTTGTACACAGAAAAATAAATAAATAAACATCATTGTAAAACCAATATATTCCTCGCTCTGCTAACAATTTAAAAAAGCTGACTGTAACTAGGTAACAATTTTTTATTAGCGTTTGATATTAAAATTAAAAACAGCTGTGACATTTGAAAAAATATTTATCCGAACTTTGCTCAGAATCATTTTTCGTTGGCAAATATATTTCGTTGCGCAATATGTCCTATGTATCGTAACTTCCCAATTTTTTCCACCTACAAAAACTTATATACATATTTTTTTCTTTTCTTGGCGTGTACCGCAAATGTATAACCGGACGTCGGTGTTAGTTATAATAATGGTCATAACGATAAATAATGAATAAATTCTAGTGTAGTTTATAATTTTTATAGTTATGTGTATAATATGGCGTCGTATTTTATTGCAACGTTGTCGTATATTTTTGAAAAATGTTATTCAGACGCATAATACGAAAATCCTTTTTTAGATAGAATACTAGTCCCGGTTAAACATTTAAACCAGAAATTGATTAATCACGCTAGATTCATATTTTTTTTTTAATTTTTTTTATGATAAATCGTTTAAAAAATGTCCTTCTATAGCTGACAGCGTAGTGTTTGTTTCGTTTGACGTTCGGATTTCCGTTTTTTCTTTGCGTATAATATTTTAAATCATAATGCGAAATGTGGTCCGTCCCGTAGTATATCTAAATTTGTTCGTTCTGAGGGCCAGAGGGTTAGTTTAAATATTTACACATTTGTTTTGCAAAACGGTTTGTGAAACGTTCGACTATTTGTTCGGCCACTTAATCTCTCACTCGATCTCCCCGCCCGTCTGATCTCGTATAAATTGAACACCGTGTAATATACTGTATAATATTTTATTCTCCTCGAATCTTCATCAGTTTTTAGTGACCATTGAGCCTCTCTAACGTTTCTCTGTTTTAGAACGTCCTCGTATGATTTTCCTCTTCATGATTATATATTATCTTAACTAAATATAAAGAGTTTATTTTATTTATTTATTTTTTTTTTTTTTTTTTTTTTTTTTTTTTTGTTACCACACCTTTGATTTAATATCCTCGGTTTTTGATGTATAATAATATAATGTTTGAATCGTGTTTCGAAAAATGTTCATTGTGTTTATAGTTTAAATTGGGATTTACGGTACGATAATCCGATGATAAAATGATATCATGTTATTTAGAATAATAATATAATTTCAAATACATCATTTTCATACAATAGTCATAGTAATAATGATTTCCACGTTCGTTTTTCGTTTGGTCAATGAACACGAATCGCTGTTGTCAGACAAAACGTTGTTAAACAAAATCATACACACAATCCAACACAAAAATCTCCCGGTTAATGATGTATGCGGATATATTTTTTTTTTATTTTATTACCATTACTATTCTGCAGTCTTTTTTTTTTTAATGTTAGCGTGTATAAAAATATATATTATTTAAGAATCGTTAAAATATTGAAAATATTCATCATTTGGGAAATCGCCGCATTAAAAAGGTTGATAAACACTGTAGGTCTAGTCGACGACGCATACCTTATGAACTTACGTAGAAAAGGACGAGCATAGATGGGGAAAGAGGGACGAAGGGGCAGCTTACTATTCTATTAACTTACCAGCGTCGTGTAAATTAAAATATTTTTTTTTTTATTATACGATCGGCCAAATCGGTAAAGTCGAATGAGGAAGAATAAAAGGGTTTTTTTTTTTTTTTTATGTAAAACCAATCGGCCAAACGCGCCCGCTTACTGTGCTCCCTATAAAAAATAACTACGATACGCACTTGCATGTATACCGAGTGCAGTGTTTAATATAAAATGTTTGTATATAAATAACATAACTAACGTCGTGTCGTGTTTTTCTTCCAGAAATTTGTTACCGACGAGAACATGAAGATCTACACTTACGATCGAAACATGCCGTTAATATTCATCGGCGGCGTGCCCAGATCCGGGACCACGCTCATGCGAGCCATGTTAGACGCCCACCCAGACGTCCGGTAAGTCGACTTTTACCATCGATGATGAATCTAGTTTTTCGTTTCGGGGGGAGGTCAGGTGCACATCCCTCCGCGTGCGCCGCATGATGTTCCATATTTATATCACAAATTATCTATTGTCTATAACTGTTTAATTCTGATTACGAGAGTAAAATCGTCTTTTCGAATATTTAAATGGTTTGTCCCGAAATCGACCTAATGACGGACATTGGCGGGAGGCCCGACGTTTTTCATATTAATCATTTTCCCTCGACTACCTCCCCGCATTAAATCCGCCGCTGTGCGCCATCGATATAATATAATGTAATGTGTAACAGCCGTTTTACGATACGTTTATCAACACCTTAATTAACCTAATCTCTGCGGTGCCGCTACTATGCGCAGGTGCGGCCAGGAGACCCGGGTGGTGCCGAGAATCTTGCAAATGCGCAACCACTGGTACAAGTCGACCAAAGAGTCGCTGCGACTCAAAGAAGCCGGCGTCTCCGAAGAAGTAATCAACTCGGCGGTCGCTTCGTTCATCCTCGAAGTGATCGCCCGGCACGGAGTCCCGGCTCCCCGGCTGTGCAACAAGGACCCGCTGGCACTCAAGTCCATGGACTATCTGAAAGTTTTATTCCCGAACGCCAAATACATATTCATGGTGCGCGACGGCCGGGCCACCGTCCATTCGATTATATCGCGGAGAGTGAGTATAATTTATAATATATATATATAGGACTGTGTTAAGGCGCAGATAAGTAGTATTTATCTAGATAAAGATTATTTTTCCAATATCACCTACACAAAAATAACAAATGATTTTATTAATTTCAGATAATAAAATAAATAAGTAGAATTTATCTAGATAAAAAAGAGATTATAGGTTTTTTTTTTCTTTTGAATTTTTACATTTTTAATAACACATTTTATAATTCACCGGCAGGTCACGGTTTTTTCCCTCGTAGCAAAACAACTTAAAAATAAATTATATTGTATCGTGAAAATCAGAATAACGACAAATTACGGTAATGGAACATTTTCGAGCTATTTATTTGATAAACTGTTCAATCAAGAAAAATGCCTAAAAAGCACATACTTTCCGAGATAATGAGTGTCTTATCGAGGATTGATTACACTATAAATATTTTTATACGGAACCACATGACTCGTCTATAATAAATAAGGAGGTGGCAGGTAATTAATTTTTGTAGTGCATATTTGGGATTTTGTAGTGCTCAAAATGTGTCGTAGTGCACACAAAAATAGTCTCTGCACTGCGTGCCATAGATTTTGTCCAAAACCTATGTATCGTAGTTTTTCCTCTATTATTAAAAAAAATAAGTACATACCTATTACCTACTTGGCATTTTAAAGATGATTTCCCAATAGTGCACCAATTATAGGAAAACAATAAAAAATGTCGGGCACCATAAACATATCCTAAATATTTCATAAAAATCGACGCTTTGGTAATTCATTTCTTTCATAGGTACGCTAGTTTAAAAAAAAAATTATTAATGATATCTTAATTCAAAGAGCAATAACAGTTATTGTAAAACAATACCATTACTCTGGATGTGAACGAATATGCGATGTTTAAAATAAAATATGAACGCCAATAAAAGCCTTATTGCAGCAGAACAATAATTCGAAACTTGATAAACTTTAATAATTAAACTTTACGAATAAATCAAACGATTTAAAAGTTTATTTACGAGACGGGTTTATAAATTATTATTTTATAATGGTTATAATATATATATATATATACACAATGTATACATTTATTTTTATTCTTTCGATTTTTTCATTTTCGTTTTACCATCACTGATATCTATAACTGTCTTAAAGTCTTCGCCGCCATCACTTTTTAATATTCCCAGAGTTTAAGATCTTCTTTTGCTACATTCACCTACCCCTCAAGAACAATTCTTGAGTTAGTTACTTTTGTTACATTTGTCTTATATAATGTATTATAAGCTGATTCACAATGTCATGTTCCACACTCTGTTCTCATCGATTGTTTTCCTCCTATCTGTCGCGGTTTTCGTTGTACATACCTCATATCCACACGTGATAGATTAGATATTATAATTATTGTAGACAAAATCTAAATTTTGTTTTCCCTGATAAGTTCCGAAAATTATAGGAGTGTGATTAATGTGATGTTCGTTAGTCATCGTAATGTAGGTCAGGTACGATAATAATTAAATTTAATAATACACACAGTCGTTTGTTTCGACGCGAAGGTGGGTGTTTAACGAGCATCTCGGTTTGATAAGGGTCGCCGTCAAAACATCGCAAAGTCCACTCGGATTGACGTCAAGTGCGACACGTTTTCCGTTCAAAAAGATACTATATTAATATACTTGGATCGCATAATAATACCGTGTACAATTTTCGCACTGGGAACGTAATAATTTATGCAGCGATTTATAATTTATAAATATACTAACTGTATTATCCGTGACCATCCGTGCGCAATTTACGTGTCTTTACAGTCTTGTATATATACACACCATACATTTTGGTCCAAATTAGTACCTACCGAGAATCTCCTATCGTGAAACATCGAAATGACCTTCCCGAGGAACATCGCATTTTGGTCAACAATAGATAATATTATATATACATGTATATATGTATGAATTAATTTAGAACCATTTCTCGTAGGTCGAGTTATAATAATATTTGATTAGTTTTTCGGGGTTGATAGTTATGATAGAGGTGGTAGTCCTCCTCATCGTTGAGTTTTATCTATAAGCGCAAAAACAGTAACTCTTAGACCTAAGTTAAAACCCCAAAAATAATTTATACATTTTTGTAAAAATTGGGGTAGGCTTTTATCTCCTATTTTGCCCCTTTAATGGTGAGTTTTTCAAAAACCCCGGTACTCGAGTTTCTTAATTCTTAACCAAAAGTTTAAATATAATTTTTTATACATTTTGCATAAAACATTGCGAATTTTCATTCAGACTTTAATCCCCTATTTTAAAAAATTAATTTTTAGCGGATGCCTAACGTCATAATATTTAGCTATCTGTATGCTGAATTTCGGTCTGATCTGTCCAGTGGTATGAGCTATGCGTTGATAGATCAGTCAATTAGTTTATCCTTTTATATGTATAGATTATAGGAACTTTAATTGTAGACATATATTTAACTACAACTACAGGCTGTAATAGATATCCTAAGACTTATATTATCGTATTGTTCCGTCTCTAAAACCGCTGGAGAAGAAAATGTAACACAGTGCATAATTAGTCACACTGGTTACGGACCGATTGTGGCTCATAACCACTGTATAATTACGAACTCGTTGTCCATTCGGTCCGATTCAATATTATACTTTTGTTTCAATATGACGTACTGCGGTTACTGAGGCGGTTTTTTAATCACTATTAGAAAAGTATACAATAAGAACAGAAAAAATTAATAAATCATAATAGACCCGAATTGTGAATTTCAAAATTCACTGTCGGAAATTCGAAATATTCGAATTTTTTGGGAAATTAGTTTACATCACTGGATTTAAATCACATCCCGTAACCTAAGTATCATTTTGAACAATAGTTCAAGTATAAAGGCTCGTTTAAACCAAGGCGGAAGTTGCAGTGAATTTTTGGCGGTATTTAAGCGATATTAAATACCGTACAACTGAACTAACTAGAGCAAAATATTGCAACTTAAATCGGGCGAAAAAACACATTTTTTTATACTTATATGTTGTGTGAAAACAAAAGCAACTGACCAAATTTGAACAAATGCACTACAATAAATTTTACCACTTTAAGTGAAATTTATTGTAACAATAATTTTAGAAGTATCTAATGATTACATTTTTATAATAACGAATTTTTTTTTATAAAACAAAAAAGCTTACCTTTTTTACATTTTTACCGTTTTATTTTCAGGTAACAATTACCGGTTTCGACCTAACCAGCTACAGGCAGTGTCTGGAGAAATGGAACGACGCCATCACTGTCATGTACAAAAACTGCCAAAAAGTCGGCTCCGAATATTGTCTGATGGTGTACTACGAGCAGCTGGTGTTAAGACCACGGGCCACGCTTACAGAAATATTAAACTTTCTGAACATACCGTGGAACGAGACGGTTCTCCATCACAACGAGATGATCAACAAACCTGGAGGAATAGCGTTGTCCATGTAAACATTGTTTTCACATACTATTATAAATTGAGGAAAACCTCGCCAATTTCAAATAGCTATAAATAACTCAAAACCAACCAAAATACTTTGGTAACTATTTCACGATTAAAACAAATTAACTAAATAAGTATTTGATGAGAAAGTCGGGGCACTACTACGGTTATTTTTCACCGAATTATTTTTCCCGTTACCATACCAAAAGATTATCATTACCTTCTACCAAAAACCCTCACGGATATTGATAAAATATGTTGTCGAAAGGTCAAAAATAGGTACAAGCACAATTTGGGGAACTAAGCCGCTAAAAATGAGAAGATGTAGCAAATAAAATCTTTGTCTGATTGCATATTAGCCATAAACTCATAATTTATAAGTATTCAAATATTTATAAGATACGTTTTTTTCGCCAAATAATAAAACTTAACCGACTGCAATTATAGTTTCTATAATCTAATTATTCTGTGGTATCAGCCATTGGTTCTTTGTTTGCTTTAATGACTTTCGTTATCACTATTCACTTACGTGTCCACTTATCGTCAAATTCTACCCTATCAATTTATTCGAACAGTTCTGAGTGGCTGCAAAAGTGAGAACTAATCATAATGTATCGATATATTTATGTACAAATCTAATAAGATTTAAAAAATAAATAAATAATTTAAAATAAGCTAAAAAAGAATGTGGGACAGATGAAATCCCCCTAGTTTGTTTTATATACATTTGTAAAATGTATATAAATGTTTATGTACATTTTGTAAAAAATTGAAATTGTGCCTATAAGAGTAGAAGTCGAACACTCGGCCGCAGCCAAAAACTCGTTAAAAAATTATTATCTCAAAGGGTATTTATTGATTTCAATGATGAAACAATGCCACTACTATTATTTGCTTTACTTTTACAATATAATCTTCTTCTTGTTAAAAATCCTACACGGTTAGTTTTTCGCATACCTTCTTGTCGTCGACATCGTGAACGAGAAATTTTTTTTTTTTTTCATTCTCTATACTTATATGTCTGATGTTCTGAAATTCCCTTCAAACTAATATTGTCCCCTACTTGCGTATTCTTTATAACGGGTATTTTGTAGAACCTTTTCTCTGTTCCGCGTAAACAATAAACATGACTTGTTTTTATAGCGACCGCTAAAAACCGTTGGCTATAATATTGATGACTCGCTTGATACTATTGCAGGGTGGAACGCTCGTCTGACCAGGTTGTCAGGCCGCTGTACCAGGAGGCGCTGACCAAATGGGTGGGCCAAATACCGGACGACGTGATCAGCGACATGGTGAACATAGCGCCTATGTTAGCCACGTTGGGTTACGACCCGATGGCGAATCCGCCCACGTACGGTATCCCGGAGGACGGGCAACACCATCAGCTGTACGCGGACCAGCAACAGCAGGAGCAACAAGAACAACAGCAGTACGAAACGAGCGACGGTGGTGACGCGGAAGATTCGAAACTGAAGAGGAAACGGAGGAGGAGATAGTCGTTAGCCGAACGTAATGACCGGTTTCCGATTTAGGGTATAAAGTTTTTGCGAACCGCCGCCGCCGTGTTTACGTGTTTATTTTAAAAATATTTTCCGTTGTTTTTTTTTGTTTTTTTTCTAATTATCGTGTCCGTCTACCCGATTAAATTATACAAATCCGACGGCGGCTCTTTTTCAACGTCACCGAAAGACGTAGTGATAACGCGATAAATAATTATATTACTACGACCCGATAACGTTCGTGTACGAAATTTCAGTTGTATGCATAGCCCAACGATTATTAATATTATTATTATTGTATTATTTATCGTGATTTTTTTTGTATATTTTTTACTTAATTATGTTATATATTTACTACACGTTGGGAATTATACATATATTCATATTATATAAATAGTTAAAATTTAATATGTATACGTCATAATTATTATTGTTCGCGTTTTGTTTTCACTCCCCCCTCCTATTCTTTTTTTTTTTTATGTACTTTGATCGTCATTTTTCTAGAGTACAATATTTTTGTTTTTTTTTTTTTTTTTTTTTGTTACAAAAAGACAATCTCTGTTAATGATTTCGACTTCGGAGTTTTTTCCTTACCAAATGTGTAACATTATTATTGAATTATCGATTTGTTTAATAATTTATTATATATACGCCAGTTATGTAATAATAATATGTTTATTTTGAAACCGTTACGTTTCCGAGGAAAAAAAAAATAATAATAAAAATACTTATATAAGTACTTAAACGGTAACCGTTTTTATAATATACATAATAAGGCAACACGTTTAGCTCTTAAACATAAAATACGACGACGACATTTGACGAACAAATCGATTGTCTCTGACGGTCGGTCTACACGTGAGTAAACGAACAGAAATGATAAATTGTTTTTATAAAAACGTAGGGTAAACGTGGAAGTATTTTACATGTCACAACAAGTGGTATCGCATAAACATGTTTTCGGTCTAGGTATTGATACTAATTATAGACAATACAGTCTTGAGCAACCTGGTTAGTAATGCGAACAAACGGTTTTAGCGATATTGTTTACTGTAACTGTTTCATAACTGCATAACTTTTCGACAACCAGGTTATCGAATTCAGCAAACACAATTACAAACTGTGTTTACTGCTGTCTTCGGTTACAGGTTATCCATTAGTAAACAAGCAAACAAACGAGTATCAGACCATATTATTTATTTAACCTATTTAACTAACCGTAAAGGTGTTTTCCGAAAAAAAATATAATAAAAAAAAAAAAAATAATTCTAGAGAGTGGTGTCCGTGACCAAGACATTTGAATATAATGAATGACTTCCAGTTCAGTTCAGTGACAAGTTCAACTGAAGCTACAAAATAAAAATGATAATAATATTCACAGTCGATGTTAATTATTAATTAATATATTAAATTAAATCAATTATATATTATTTAATAGTTAATTATTGATGATTTATATGGTTTTGATTTTGATTCACATTGAATAGATACATCATAGGTACCTATGATTCAATGGTTTGTCTTCACATCAATAATAAATTTAAACAGATATAAAATTTAGGTACCTACTTGTAATTAAAATTAATTTTTGAACACGACGTCGGGATGATAAATTTAGAACAAATATTAAATTATAAAAAAAATTAAATTAAATGGCCAAATTTTGTTCAATGTAACGGATATCTCTGACGAGTTTACTGAACTGCGAAGGGTCCAACGAACAGATATGATCCGACCCCTTCATGTTTCTGTCCAGCGTGATGTGCCTTTCGATAATCTAACACCAGAACATAACAATACAAAATTACTAATTAAATATTATAAAATTGATACCATGTGTATATTTTACATCATATTATATAAATAAACTTGTAACTTTTATACAACACAACTGGATAGACAAAACATTGTGTATTCATTTAAAAGTTGCATTTGATTTTTATTATGGACACATTATAAATGCAAATTGATTTTTTTAACTTATTAAAGTGAAATAATAAATTCAAATTCAAAAACCATTTATTGTTGTTGACTCCGAATAATTGAAGAAAAACAATATAAAAGCGCTGTATTAAAGGGATTATTGCGTTTAGGGAATTTTAAAGGTATGTTTCAATTAAATATTATCCAATTTGATCAACTAAAGAATATTCAAATAATTTGAAATAACTGTCATGTATAATGTACAAGACGTACTCCGGCGCATCACAAAAGTGTAAAAATCATGAGATTTGTTTAAAAACACGTTCACGCGAATAAAAAGCGAACGTAATTAAAAATAGTGTTTGGTAGAACAGTATTCTCGAAGAAACCTCGTATTAATTTTTCATTGCCGACAAATTGACTGTACAATCAAAACTTGGCAAAAATTAATTAGCAACACTTTACTTGAGTTACATTTATTTGTTTTGCATGAACGCGATATGAACACTGAAATCATCGTTAAAATAACGTTTTCATAATATTAAGCGTTTGTATTTAATATGTAACTACTGAAAAAAAAAAAAAAATTAAATATTAAGTAAATTAAGACGCTATACTTTTGTGATCCGACAAGTTCATTAAGTATTACATAATTTAAGGGGGATGGACCGTCGGGACAATTGACCGACAATCAAAATACTGGCTCAATTATGATATATTACGAAAAAGTAAATTTGATCATAATGATGACTATATTAGTACAGGTTTATAGTATTATGTTGTACAGGTTTTTGATCTAAAATTTTAGACTAAATTGCCTACGCCAAATAAACTGTAGATGGGGCTTAAGATTTTTCGGGGAGAACTGAGCCCTCTTAACACCCCATCCCACCAATTTACGTCTGTGCTTATCGTGTCCAGTCCGTAGTAAACATAAGTGCCTAAACCATCAATTCCAATATTTCCGTTTACCTTAGCCCCGAGCGCTACGGACGCGGTCGTTATACACGAGCCGACTTCGTGGCCGGAATAGCCTATGATGGTGTTCGGATAAGTCTTGCGCAGCGTCTTGATCATGTTCAGGTTGGCCTCGTCCGGTGGTGTCGGGTACGCGGACACGCAGTGCAACAGCGCGAAGTGATTGTGATGCCGGCTGACCGTCTCGTACGTGATCCGTATGTCGGCCAACGTCTGCATGCCGGTGGATATGACCAGCGGCACGTAGGTCTTGGCCGCCTTTTCCAGTAACATCACGTTGCCGGATTCGCCCGAACCGATTTTCACGAACGGCACTTTGAGGGCGACGATGAAATCCAACGAAACCTGAAAATTGACAATGTATCACTGTCACGGCCATTTCGCGTGTAGTTGTCGTCGTTGTCACGAAAAATCTCATACGGGCCATGTTTGCGATTGTAAGATTTCGGAATCCCCGAGTAATTCGGACGAAAAAAAAAATGAGCTGTACCACGTCAATAACTCCTGTATACGGTATCTTCATCGCAGAATTAATGAGAAATATAAAATAAAACCTCTTGTGTTACCTAAACAAATGTATAGATAACACATGATATCCTATACATCGCATTTTAAATACGCCTCGTATGTGATTAGAAACATCTCCTAAGTAATTGAAAATTCGATCTAAATTACATTGGAGATTTTCGTATACAAATATGCAACGGTCAATGTAGTGTGAAATTTACGTATAGGAGATTATTCAGGGTAATTTTATTTAATTTTTTTTTTTTTTTTAATTATTCAAAGTAGATACAAACCTATCTAATGCGATACTGATTACCATTGAAAAATCTCCTCTGTAGATTTAGCAAAAAATATAAACTAATAAAACTTATTACATATTTGACGAAACATTGACAATTAATACGATATTTTTCCATTATTGTTAAGTTTTTGATCCAATTTTTTTTTTTTTTTTTAACAAAAAAAATATGTTATATAAATTGACAAATTTAAAATGTATTTATGTCAATCGTTGGCGGTTTTTAACTTTAATTTTTTTTTTTTTTTTTAGAAAGTTTCTCGTTTCTTCCGAAAAATTGTGTTTTATGGCGCAGGAGGTTTTTTTTTTTTGTCGACAACGATATTATAAATATGTCACTGCCGTGCGGTTTACCGGGTCCATTGCCGACGCGGTAAAATGAATGCCGACTTTTTTCGCATACTTCCGAAGCTCCTTATATTGTTCTTCGGTAAACTCCAAGAAACGTTTGTGTTCACCGTAAGTCGAACCAAATGAATTTTTACTATTGTACGGTCTATTTAACGCTAGAAGCGTAAATTTTTCCACTAGGCAACTTTTTTGGAATTTTACGCAATCTGCGCCGCATTTCTAAAATAACAAACACAATAATATAATAACAAGTTAGGTACATAGTTTTTAAATTCTGAGCCTAGCGAGGAATATATTGGTTTTAACATGATGTATGTTTTTTTATTTAGTTGTATTTTTTTATTTGTTGTGTCACAGACTCAACAACTTTTCTTAAAGAAATCTTGCTCCAACCTAATGACAATAGAGCTTTTTTTGTTGCAATTTATATCACATTAGTGAGATTGGTCGTTTTTTGATTTTTCCTGTTGTTTTCCTAATAATTGAACAAAACCGGGAAGAAACGTAGACAAAACGGGGAAATAATATGGAAACTATTTTTATTTATTGGTTAATGCTCAAAAAAACATACGAAATATACCAGGTGATTCATTTAAGTGGGTAAACTCGTCATCTCGGAAAATATCAACTTTTCCGTAAAATAATATTATTGATAGGTACTCATATATTATAACAGTACCTATACATTTACTGTTCGACGGACTCACTTTTGCTAATTTGATCAATTTTTTGGCCATCATAATGTCTCCTTGATGATTTTGTCCTATTTCAGCGATAATATAACACGGACTTTTGAAATTTACAGATCGTCCCAGATTGATTTCGGACACATAATCCGAACACTCTTTTATTGGATTATTGATGTAAGGCATATATGACGTATAGTTTTTCAGTCTACAGTCAAAATATAATATTATGTTAATAACATTCGGTATTACAAATTAATATTATTTCATAATTTAAAATCAATTATAAATACCCACTCGTTTTAATGAACATTAATTATTCTAGAATGAATATAAGAGTGAGTTTTACTTATAACTACAAAGTAAATCATAAATGAACAAATAATATTCACCGAATTAGATATTAATTATTTATACCATCCAGAGTCAAGGTAGAAAACGCTCCAGAAGATCACAGGGTCATTCCCAGGCATTTAACTTTTCAGGCAATTGGGCCACCGTGATACCGAGTGGTTTCGCGATGCGCCCATCAAAATTAAATTATTTATGTGTACCCTAAGAGGAAAACGAAATTTTGTATCATATGTTCTAGAAATATTTTACAATTTTTTCCAGAGAGAAATGTTTATCCTTCATGTCATACTACTATGACAAAAGTTAGTTCAAATTGAAAAGCATAAAATCATCTAATTTGTGAACAATAATAAGATATTTTTGGTATCAAAAAATTAAAATCGCAAGTGAAAGTAATATTTAATTTATGTGGAAAATTTGATTTCTTAAAATTATAAAAAAATGTAGGAAAAATTCCTAAGGAGTTTTTGATTGTAACAAGCCTTCTGGTCAAAAATTGTATTGTGACTGCTCACCTTGGTAATTACTTACTCATTATGAGGAACGAACGGCTCCAATTTCGACCGTCCAGATTAAAGTAAATAGATTACGTGAAGTTTACCCACCTTCTTTCTTTTGATCACTGACGCAAAATTAATAACTTGCAAATTTCAAAGACAAACTTGCAAATTATTGTTAATTACTTACTAAATATTGACATAAGTTTCATGGATTTTTGGTAAGGTGAGTGGGCCAACTTCACGGCGATCGTTTTTTTTTTTTTTAATATTATTTTACGAAAGATTTAACCTCCAGTACTTACCCTTCAAAATCAGACACAAATATTGGATCGTCTTCGTCAACTTCGGACAATAACTGTCGACCAATCACTATAGAAAAATAAAACCCGCACATACTCTGGGTGTCGCTAACTTTGATTTTCATATCTTCTGCTTTTAGTATTGAACCGCGTTCTAAATTTTTCGACGCTACAACGCTTTTGAACAATTTTTTGAAACACGGTAATTCTGAGGGGGAAAGTTTGTCTTTTTTACCCGTTCCCAGTGCAACTTCGACGGTCCTAATATTAGCTATCATTGTACGTAGATCTCTAGTACGAATAGACGTTGCGTGATCAAAACCAGGGCGTTTATCGTCCAATGTAAACTTGCAAGATATGGCCTAATATAAACAAAAAAAAAATATACACGTCCTAGATTAAAGACAAATTCAAACTGATTTAGTTGAAGCTAATATTATAAGGTACAATGTTAATATTAATTGCTCAATGTTCAATTTAATATTTTAATTTATATCCATTCGTAATCGATTTAAGTATTTCAGTATTTATTTAATCTTATTACGTAACCATGTGTGTATAAATTAGTTTCGTTATTAATAAGCTCGCGTGCGCTGTCTCCGTCTTACTAACGCGCGACACAGCACATTTTAGTGATTTTACCTCTTATTAAATATCAATTATTCTTTCTCATTAATGATTGAAAACAAAAGTATTCCTCCTAAGTTATAATACAGCTGTAAAATGAGATTGTAATTTAATTTTAAATACAAATAATTTAAAAATAATTACTTTTATTCCTATAGCAACAACAACTTCGAGAAGACACGTGGTCATTTCTTGAAATTCCCAAAACTGAAGTTCGTGTTTGGGAAATTTTTGCTGTATTTTCTCCACTAAATCAACGGTTTCGTACGTTTTACTGTTTTCAGCTTTGTCTTTTTCTGAAACGAATGTAGGAATCACTTGTATCATATCAGACATATTATTACTATCATATAGGATATCGTCCTCGGCGTCGTTTATATTCTTAAACTGTTGTATTGGAGATATTTGACGAATCGAGTCCTAAAAAATGTATGTAAAAACCAGTAATAGTAATACTTTCTATACGAATTTTGTATTTTACGAACCCAAAACGATTTGGTCGTAAAAACCGCTCCGTTTTCTTCGGCTAATTTATGAAAATTGGTAATATCTTCATTGGAAAACGAACTGGTATTGTTGTCTAGTTCCATAAAAACATAATCCGCCCCGCATTTCTAACAAAATCACAATTCGTATTTTATTAAATTATAATAATATATGACACTAGCTGACATTGCAACGCTTTGCTATTGTAAACAATAATAATAGTAGTTTTCCGTGATAACCAAATTATCATCTGTACTGCCAAGGCAACACGAATAAACAAAAATAAACAAATAAATTTACATAAATAATTAGATATTTCTATCGAAAATACCTAAAAACCCCTACATGGTTCACCGGATTGAGAATGAAATGTTACGTCAAAATTTGAAAATTATTGGTATAGAGTTTTCGAGAGTTGAATCTAAGCACAAACCAACATATAATTTCTATTTTTACATTTTATTTCTCTTATATTTGAGCATTGTTTGTAATAAAAGAGTAATTTACAAAACTCTTATTTGATATCATATACAAATTCAGTTTTTTCCCGGTACATCCAAAGAATTTAAAAATTTAGTTGGAAAATGTATGGTTTCGTTTTCATCAACAATAATGTCGATTGATTTAAAAGACATCAGATCACTTGGCAAAACCTGTTATATCTGAAAGTTAAATTCGTCAACATCAATATTGTTTGCTGCCAGAATAGCACGATTACCAAATAGTGATTCAAATAGTTATTCAGTGAATCCGGGAAGACTTTCTCAATTAATTCATTTTTTATCTGAACGACAGTGCATTTGTCTGGCAATTTGATGCATTGTGTGTTTGGATGCACTTCTAATTCACCGTTTCCAATATTCAGCAATTGAAAATATTTGTGCCGATGGATCATTTCGCAATTGTACTCGCGTGTTTGCGGTCAATCAAAGTGTTTCGACAAAACGCCATTAAAAACGATTGTTTTAAACATGCGTTAATCTCATCGGCAACGGCAGAGCAAGAAATGGCTGGCAATGTCTGTAGGTAATCACCAGACAATAGTAAAACAGCACCACTGAAAAGTTGATCGTTATTGTTCAAATCTTATATAGTTCTATGTAATGTTTCGAGTGAATGTTCATGAGCCATAGTACACTCATCCCAGATTATTATTGAACTCTTTTACAACACTGTAACAATTCGGCTTCTTTTTTTAATGTTACACATTGCATTTGGATTGTTGTGAATTTCGAATGGCAGGTTCGAGGTTCTCATGCACGACTCTCTGCTGATCTGATTCTTTGAGCTGCCTTTCTTGCCGTGATTCATTCTACCAATTGATGACTTCTTACAGCACGGCCGCGTCGTGCCGCTTTGCTATACTGATTGTTGAGGTCAGATTTTTTTGGCGACATTTTATATCCAGCAAAAAGTGTTATAATGTATTATATTACAATAACAAAACAATAACAATATTTAAATATGCATTGACGTGATTATACGTTACTGCGTAACTTACAACGCCATCTGTGAGAAACTCGTGAAACGTACAAATAATTGCCATTTGAACAACAATGAACAATTTAATTTGCAATAAAAACATACACCGAGGTCGTTAATCGAGACGGCGGCTATCTTTAAAACTGGTCCGAATCGCACGCATCGAGCGCTACCATCAAAATCGGTCGACTGGTTTCGCAGTGCATCGCGCCTCGCAACTCGCCGTACGCGCGATTTATATGTATGTGTGTACATAAGATACGATTATGTAATGTGAAATCCAGTCGGACGAAACGGCAGACGATCGAGACCCACCGAATGACTACCGGGGAAGTTGGTCGATCGAACACGACTGAATCGGAATGGTCAAGAAGGCCGAATATTTAGGGATGATCTCGGAGACAGTACGAAGTCGCAGGTCGCAGACAGCTTGGTGGTATTACGATCACCCGTCTACCAGAGAGCAATGCTACATGAAGGTACGCTGCCACCCGCCCACCACGGGGCGCATACAATTATGCCACCCTCGCGATAATGACCATTGCCCTGTTTTTTTTTTTTTATCGAAATGCGTATACTTAGTACACACTTAGCGATTCTGTTCATCCAACATAATGTACGGAAAAAAATGTTAAAAAAAAATGTATTAATACGAAATGCTGATTTCCTCGACAACACCAATGGAGGTTTAACAGACTTTTCATTTTCAAAAATTTTAATTCCTTCATTTTTTTGTTTTTTGTTTTTAAAAAAAAAACACAAATAACTATAATAAAAAAAAAAACGTGTTTAAAACGTTTATGTATTTTACAGTGGCTTTTTTTGTGTGCGCTGCAACACACTTTGTGCACTACGAAAAGTTAAAATGTGCACCTGCCACCTGCTAATTTATTATAGACGAGCCGCGAGGTTCCGCAGATGTAAGGAAAACATTTTTTATATATATAATTTACAGTGTGATCAATCCTCGATAATGACGCTCATTATCTCGGAAAGTATTTACTTTTTAGGCATTTTTTTTTTAATAACGTATAAAACAAATAGCTCTAAAATTTTACATTACCGTTATGTTTTTTTTTATTTTTATTTTCGGTGGTGAAACTACTATTTTTGATTTTCGAATAGCGCCCTACGTTAGAAATTCCATAAATAGATGACGTTTTAGTTCAAATACATTTTGCTGTTAAAAATGTCTAATATCCATCAACGTCGCGTGTATACACCGAACTCAAATATATATAATGTTTAAAACAAGAGGTCGTATTTAAAACGTTTCAAACAAATTGTATTAAACACTTGCAACGCTGACAATACAGAAACCTATAAATAATCACGCGAATTTACGATTTCGAAAACGAAAATGTTTCAAGAAAAATGTTAACGGTAAATCGGTCGTGTATTTTAAGTCGATAACGACGCGTCATGTACAAAAAACGAATGATTTTTGGATTCTGAGCAAAGCTATTGAAATGTATTAGTTTTGCTATGGGTATAGGTAACATTATGTGTTTATTTTTTCTGTCTGCAAGCAACAATTCTACCAGAAATCATGCTCCGGTTCTCGAGTGCAATTGATTTTTTTTCTGAAAACGAATTGTGGCCGGGTTAGTGGAATAGAGTTATTTTTAGATTTTCTTTGTAGTTTTCTTAATTGTTGAGAAAAACCGGGAACATACGTAGGGAAATTTACGGCAATAACGATTTCAATGATTACGGTTGTGTTTTTGTTTGTTTTTTTGAAAGTCTGTTAAAAATTATCGCAATTATCGTAGAGACCTGCAATGTTCACATAATAATTATATTAGCCGTATCTAGACGCGGTAGAAATTTCAAATTTTCGATTTTCGTGTTAATTATAGGTATATTCGATATTTACTGTACAGTTTTCTACGGTTTGATTCGATTTCATGTGGACGAAATTGTTTTGGCCGAGCGGAAATGCTTGAAAATTAAACGCGCGGTTCATCAGAAATATAAGTAGTACTTGGTAATATGTATATAAAAAAAAAAAAAAAAATAGTCGATCATAACGAAACGGTTTTTTTTCGTAAGATCTTAAAGTTCAATTTTTTAACGAAAGTCGTGAAAAACACGGTTGGCATTTCGACGTGTATTTGTCCGGACTTCACTCAGAATCGTGCTTCGTGAGCAATTGTCTATCGTTGCGCGACTGCGGATTTGAATTACATAAATCTCTGTACCCATCCTATTTTCCCAACTTTTGTATTTCTATTATTATTGCGTATAGGTATAATAATAATGGCTCACGCATGCTTCTTCGATCATCTCGTTGGCCAGCGACACGTTCCCTTCGTGATTCGTCGACATGTTCGCAATGACGTACACCCGATTATCGTTCTTCGTCATGTTGCAAAGGCGGCGGCGGCGGCGGTGTTGGCGACGACGACGTCTGTGCGAATCGGGGCGGACCGGACGGTAGGGAGTAGCCGTTTCACGCGTATCGATTTCTTTAGCCGCCACAAGTGGCCAAAGACTCGTCAAGCCCGGGCCGCCGTCCAAAGACGTTGCCAACTGATCGCTGCCGATAAGTTAACACGGCTATGATAACGACGATAACAATAATATTATTGTTATTGAAAAATGTAATGGTTTCGTCGCAGATGCGTGCGTCGGAACGGTCGGAATCTACGGCGTCGAACGTCGAATCCAGCACTTGAGAGCCGAGAAGATACTGTCGAGTACCCGTTATCGTTCGCCACCAACGAAACCCATGTCGTTTCAGGATCCGACGTTCGTCGGTAACACCCACGAGTTCCAGGTTAAACGGACCAATCTGTTTGCCGTGCTGGACCAAGCGGAAAAAGATCTGGAATCGAAAATCAAAAAGACCATGCCGACCAACGTACAAGATATACTACACAGCGGCGGTGTGGTACGCAGCAGGTCCGGCCATTCGCGGACCCGACAGTTCCGTGGCAAAGACAGTTTGTTCGTCAAACCTGAAATACCGCCTTTGCGTATACTCGTCAAGCACCAAGCGCCAGATTTCAAATTGCATCCTCACAAATGGACCAAATACTCGTTGGCGGATGTTAACGAGATGAACGACAAGAGCAACGCGGCCGCTGCGTGTGCGTTCCTCAAAGAAATGGAAACCAGAAAAGGCCAGGGCGACGAAGACAATGACGGAAACGGAGAAACAAAGAAAATATTGTTTAAGAGGGTGGTGAAACCGAAAGAACAGCTGAAAGAACCCGATTCAAAAGCGATTTTTAAGAGCAGTAAACTGGTCATGCCGGAATATGAATTCGGCAAAAAGGTACAGAAGAAAAAAAACCGACCCGAAAGTAAACCAGACGAAACCACTAGCAGCAATAAACAAATCACACTTGGACATTTAATGGAAGAAGATGAATCGGACGAGTAGATAATGAAATTAAATAGCATTATGTTGTGTATAATTTGTAAATACCCTTTTTATTTGTATATGTATATGTTTTATAATATTAACATACTTGGGTAAGTTTTATTACCATAAATACTTTTTTGAAGAAGAAGAAGAAGAAGAATATTTATTTATTCAATTACAAATGTAACATTCTAGTTCATAATTCGACTTGGTTAAAAATGGTTATTTTCTAAAGCGTATATCAATTTCAATATTTTATGATACAGATTAGCCTAGTCAATAGTAATAATAATTGCTATCAATAAATCTTTTATAAATTCATTGGACCTTCAAACACATACGATTTGACTGAAACAAAATCAAATAAATGATCACTGTGAAAAAATGATAGTTCATAAATTAACATAAAAATTAATTATTTAAAAAATAATTTTGAATATTAATTAAAGATTAAGATCTTATGTACAAAAAAACAGTAGCTTATAAAAAAATGTCGGACAGTATTGAATGTGGTTAGATAAAGTAGAGAGAAGCATTGAGGTGTTTTATGCGACAGTAGAATTCCGATGGGACTTAAAGATAAGTTCTATAAGAGTGTAACTAGGCGTGTTGTATGATTTGGAGTGCTAGACAGAAAATTAGTGTAGTGGAAATAAGAAGCTTATTCCACAAAAGAAGATAGAATAAGGAACAATTTAGAAGCGTAGTTATCATAGGGAAAATCGGGGCAGTACCCTGTCCCCGGAGCTCAGGGTCCTTAAGAAATTATTCTGAAATTACTTCTTTAAGAAAATTGCAAATTTTTATGTATTTAAAAATGAATATTCCAAATCATACGTGGTAATTCCAGTCCGAATCGATATGAAAATAGAATAATAATGCAATGGACGTTACATAGTAACCATACCATGACAACCGCGATCCGCGATAAAAGACAGCCGAAATATTTATTATCAAGTACATAATAAATTGTAAAAATAGTCCATATTCTATTGACAATATTATAATACTGTTGAGTCAAATACCTATTATCAAACACAAATATTTCCGGATCAGTACATCAGTCATCAGTAACATTACAGTCTACTAATAAAATTAATTCATTTTTAGGTACTTTGTAGGTATATTTATTAATTATCTGTTTATTATTTTCATTTGTGGTTCCCGAGTAAGTATTCACAATTGAAAAAACAGTGTAACGAGTAAGGTATATTTCAAATTTTCATACAAATTATATTAGTTAGAGAGCCTAGTTTCTTAATTGCCCGAGTTCATTTCCATAGCTAAACTACTGGCACAATTACATGAGATAGTAGACAAAATTATAAAATATTCTTAAAAAAAGCACGCATCATAATAACTACAATACAATTTTAAAAAACATGCTTATAGTAAATAATAATAAAGTGTTAATACAAAGTATAATAATATAGATACAATGGTATACACTGCATAAGCATTAATTTGCGATAATCACTAAGTATTTATGTTAGTGCTCCATCAAAACGTAAAAAAAGCCCCAATGCTTGAATGTATGTTATCATTTTTATTCACACTTTCTATTATTATTTATTTTTAGTTTTTAAGTAAGCATGGTTTTTGTATTTTCTTTTTTCTTTATGTTATAAATATAACGTTTATTTCTATTGAGTGAAAACAAATTTTTTAGGAAAATGGAAAACCTACACTATACGATCTATAAGTTCATATAGTTATTACTATATAAACTGTATGAAGCACTTGTCAGTATTTTAAAATTTTTCTCGTAATCCATATGGGGTGAAAACTGATAATCTGATTCTCTACTTGTATTACCATAGAAAATATAATTTCACGACAAATGCCGAGCTGATCAAATTACGGATCATAAATCAATCACAAGTTTGGATTAAAGTCTTCTGTGCAAGCAAGTTAATATAAGCCATGGTAAAATAAAAAAAAAAAAAAAAAGGAATATAGAAAAATATAACGTTTTTATTGAAATATTGTGGAATATGATTTTAAGGAAAAATAACTTGAATAAAAATACACAAAATATAAAATATGTAACAATTTTAGCAACCATCCCTATTTACTAAAAATAAAACAATATATTATAGGCTTAAGTATTAAATATTGTGTAATAGTTAAACAATTATTATACATTATATAAGCCAAAAAAAATAGGATTTGAAACAACTCATACACATGTGTTTAAATTGGTATTGATAAATTATATATTTCTCCCATATTTGTAATAACAGTAATACAATATAAAATACAAATTATTGTTACTATAACTTGATTAAAAATGAAATAAAGTAAAAATATAAAACATTTAAACACATAGGTAAATTTATGAATTCAAATTAACAGAATTTGTTAAAAAAAAATTATAATCTAAGAGTTATAAAAAATAAATACAAATATAGGATAATTTTTAAAAATGGTAATGGTAATGTAATATTACACAAATTATTATTGTAATAATGCTGACGAAATGGGCATAATTAAATGCTTAAAATACTTAATATTATACAAATGTATAAACATAAAGATTATAAAAAGTTGTCTAAGAAGATTGGAGAGTTAATAAATAATATTATGAAAAAATAATGTGATGAAAATTAAAAAAAAAAAAAAACAATAATTGCACTAAAAATAGTATAGAAATATGCAATTGAACTAGAGTTATAAATCACAGTTTTATCAATTAAATAAATATATAAGGCACATAATTTCAATGGCAACAATTAATTTTGTTAATTAATGCTTTAAAAAATAATTCACTTTTATAAATCACCCTGAAAGCCAAATTAATATAAATATAATTTATTTTATAAAAATACATTCAATAATTTAAAATTTGTTCCAATTTATGTTGTATACTTGAGAGTTATTAATACTGCAGTTCTGCTTAATTGTACTACTAGTGAATATTTTATTTTTGACTTAGTATTCGATAAATATGTTAAAAGTTTGAATAAAAAAAATATATATATGTGTATTTTAAAATGCCAATGACACATAAATGTACACTTTTATATACCATCTGCAATATTCGTTGGTATGACAAATACAATCTCATCGTTATCATCTCTTTTTGAAAACTTGCAGTTGGTATTTGATCAATTTTACGCTTTTATATACGGATGGACTGCAAAATTCGAAGGCAAGATGAATACAATGCCATTGTTATCGTCTTTTCGAAAACTAGCAGTTGATGTTTGGGGATTCACTTCTACACGAATTATTCGAGATTTTTTGCCCAACATACAATTAAACTTATTAGACACATTCACTGGTAACTCCGAGTTCCTTAATCTAAAAATGAACAATACAATTTAATTTCTTCAAAACAATCAATTTGATAATAATAAACAAAATATATCACATAAATCTTAGAAATTGAGTAAAATTTATAAGAGTAACGGATCATATTCAATTGTTGTGTTATTTTAAATTAAATAAATAATATTTTTTATTGCACAAAAAATAGTAAACATTGTCTTACTGGAAGTATCTGGTGCTGATAACTCCAATGAGTTCGCCAATTCTGTCTTCATTTGGGTCAGTTGTTGATTTTAAAGTTACTACAAGATCATTACCTCGATTAGAATGAATCACAACTAATTGATCTTGACCAGGACTTACACTTATCCCAGTAATCTAACATCAAAAAAGATAAAAATTATACACTTGCATCTTTACTTTAATCAACCGCTTTACTTCTTGTATGGGCATTCCTTTTTTCATTGGTTTAAACTTGGTAATGTCCAACTTGTAAATGGCCCAATCAGTTATTAATATTGCACGATCCGCACATTTATTAAAACGGTTCATTTTGTGAATGAAACTCGAAAACAACACCTACATTAAAACAATTTAGTCACAATTAATAATATTAAAGTTTACTGAAATTAATGATCAGTCAGTACTTGATTAAATCGATCAGAGTTTTTAAGATTATTTAATGCGACTGTGTAATTAGCGTTTTCTATGTTCTCTGTTGGCGACGAAAGATAATCATTTCTCCACATGCGCTCGGCACCCCAACTAGGCCGTTTTCCTAATAATAAAGACGCAGCGTACACTTTACATTGCAGTTGTGGCCATTCACTTCTTGGGTATGGACTTAAAAGTTTGTACGCTTTCCACCTTTTGTATATAATCCTCAATGACGGTTCCAATTTACAAACAGCAAAATTTGACTGTGGCCAAACTATTGACTCTTTATGGCGAGCATTTAGTTCACAAATTCTAAAACAAATTAATTCAATTAGTATTAGAATTATATTATTAAAATTAAAAATGTTAAGCTCACCTATGAGCTTCCAGGACAGACTTGATATAGGAGCGAATTTTATAACGTCTATAGAATTTTATTATGAAATAAGCAGCTTTCATTTTTTTAAATTTGGCTCTACAAATAGCACCACGCCACTGTTTTTGTAATAATACAACAATAGCTGGAATTAGTTCTGCTCTCATCTGAAAACAAAATTGACATTTTGACTTATGTTTATAAGTTATAAGATTTCAAATACCTTTTCCAGTGCAAATAATGTTTGAGGTGATCTAATAAATATTTTTGTTTTTCCATACTTGACATCGTTAGAAAAATTATTTTCATCTATTAAAGCCCTGGTAGCATCTTTATCGCTACATTTATAATTGGGCCAAGTAAATCCACTTATCATTTTATACCTGAATGTATCATTATAGCTTATTATGCATTTTAATTAAATGGAAATAGTATAAAATTCACACAAACCTTTTTAAAAATCTACTGTAGGGTTGTCTATGAGCAAAACCAGCTCTTCGTACTCGAACATTTTCCAATAAACCTAAATAAGATACTTGATGAACGACTCTTTTATAGTCTATTCCAACAGGTGTCTTATTTTCATTTGGTTTTATACATCTTACATAATATGGCATTTTACAATTCAATGTCTTAACCAAAGCGATCATCGATGTTTTAAATGCACTTCCAGCAGTTACAGGTCTTTTAGTAGTCTATGAAAATCAATTAAATTCAAGTTATATTCAGGTAGATTGTTTTACATTATAATAATATACTTACTGATTTTATATCTAAGGCACCTTCAGGCCACATATCCCTAATAATGGGATTCTTTGACGAGTATAGTAGTCGTTTGAAATCTTGAAACAGTGTATCTTTATTTTTTTCCAAAAACCCATAAATATTATACACAACATCTCCTGCATAATGTCTTTAAAAAATTAAAATAGCAATTAAGAAAAACCAA
This sequence comes from Cinara cedri, assembly GCA_902439185.1. Classification (NCBI taxonomy): domain Eukaryota; kingdom Metazoa; phylum Arthropoda; class Insecta; order Hemiptera; family Aphididae; genus Cinara; species Cinara cedri. The sequence goes on along the minus strand of CABPRJ010000476.1, from coordinate 6,071,710 downwards.
CAAAAAAATGAATGTTATTAGTTGTGGTTTACTATTAAATATAGGCATTACCGTATTTTGAATTGAGTTTTATGTTTCAAATCTTTATCTAATGTGTTAATTTGTCTGCTAGAATAGTGTTTGTGATGTGAAAGTTTTAAATCCATTGCTTCCAATAACATCTAATCAAATACATGTGAGTTATGAAATAATTTCAAGTTTATTATACTCAGTGTGATTATTTCAAATACTTCATCATTTATTTTCCCAACATTCAAGCATGCTTCGTCCATTATTGCAATTACACCTTGGTGTGATTTTTCTACAAGATCACAAATCACTTGGTTGTTAAAATATTTAATTTCTTGCCATTCTATGCCTTCCTTTTTGTACTCTTCTTGCTCTTGACGTAATACCAAATCTATGCATTTAATATTACATAATAAATATATATATTAATTCATTATATTGTGTTTAGGAATCCATATATTGCACATTTCATATTTAACATGCCTATTTCACAAAAATTTAATTTTCTAAATCCAATACCTTTTAAAATATATTTAATTAATTTAAAAGTACATGTACTGAACTTGAATTATTACTTTTTAATGCAATATTTCAAAGAAAATGATTGAAATAATTTGAAATGATTCAAAGTTAACATGTCTTAATTAGTAAATGCTTATAAACATTGCAGTACCTATGAACACTTGTTGAAGCTTTTCGTTACAATAATTTATGCAAAATTGTTCAAAGCTGTTATGTTCAAATACTTCAAATCCATAAATGTCTAATACTCCAATCACAGTTCCGCTATTGTATTTATTATTTTCAATGTATGGTATTAAGGCCTCGTTGACCTTGCCCACGATCCATGTGAATAACCGATCATATATTGCCTAGACATAATATGACAAATATATAAGTAATGTTTTTTTTATAGAACAAAAAGTAATAAGTCATTATTATAACAATACTTTTGCCAGAGCATCTCTGCCACCTTCGGCTTGAGATAATGTATGAGCTTTCTGTAATACTTCTCCATTAGCCGCAATTATACGTTTACTTAAAGCAGTTAAAAGGTCTTTAGTCTCAACTTCCAATAACTTAGATACTTGTTCAAGCGAATTTTTATGAGAACTAGTCACAGTTATTGTATCTTCATCATTAGTTGAAAACGTTACATTTCCCTAAAAATAATATAAACATTTTTAGTTTTATTATTGTTGAAATTTTGAAACACTTTAGTATTTACCAATTGTAAAATAGCAGCAACAATTCTCCAAATGGTTTTAATGTCAATAGGCGAAAACCCAAGTGTTTTGCACGCATTCAGGGTAGCTTGAAAATCAGATTTATCAGATGACGTGATTGTGGATTTTCCTTGTTGTGTATAATAATAATGTTGGGGGTCAGGATTTAATCCTAAATTGTTTGCTTCTTTATGTGTTGTATTAGCTAATGCCTTTAAACAGAAAAAACAAAGTCATTTAGTTATTAATTATTATATAATATATTACTTTTATTTTAATACCTGATAAAAGCTATGGAAATTTCGCTCTCCAAGTTGCTGTTGTATTACACGAGATTTTTCAAGCAAATAATTAATCACTCGTCCACCAATTGGATCTCCTTTAAAATCAAAATTTATATCCATATATTTTCCAAATCTAGAGGAGTTATCATTCCTATTGGTTTTAGCATTCCCAAATGTTTCCAAAATGATGTTTGACTGAATTAAGATGTTTTTTACTCTGTATAATTTATGAAAATTAAAAAAGAAATATTTTTCAATATTGGTATTATAATTTACCGTTCTACTTCTTGTTGGCCAGTTAAGTTAGTTACAGCAGCAATATACTTCATGATAATTTTAGATGCTTCAGTTTTACCACTGCCTGATTCACCACTAATGACAATGCAAGAATCTTGCTTGTGCATTTTCATGCTACGATGTGCAGAGTCAGCTATTGCAAATATATGTGCAGGGTTTTCAAAAATCTCTCTTCCTTCATGCATAGGGCACAACATAAAAAGTGTAAAAGGTAAATTAAAAATTGGCAAAAACAAAACTTTCAGAAAATAATATAGGAGTTTAATGTTTTACCTTTATATTGATTTACGTAGTCTTGGCCAAATATATTTAAAGTGCGATATGGATTTACAGAAATACAAACTTCGCCAATATAGGTGTAAATAAAGCCAGAGCTAAATCTAATCAACATAAATAAAACAAAACAGATAAATATTAAACAAAAAATTATTTGAACAATACTAAAGTAAATGTAAATTCAAGAATCTTAAATGTATTATTCTCATAATATCGGAGATAAGCAAACCATGCGTGACTTTTATAATTATATAATATATTATATACTGTATAAAGTAATATATATATATATATATATGTATATATGTAAGTTTTTATAACATACATTGTATAATACATTAATAATATGAATTGGCGCCCACACAAAAATTATTTTATTTTTGCCATTTGACAATTGCGTATTTTAACCGCAAATAAACTTTGTTGGCGCCGGAACAAAAATTGAATCATGGGGGCTGAACATATTATAATTATTATTAGTATATTAAATATATTTTTAAATGCCTATCAAAATTTAAATATTTTTAATTTTTTTTTTTTTTAGGAGATGATTGAAATTAATGGAAATAGTATTGAATAAAAAGTCTTTAATAAAACTTTTTTTTATTATAATATTTTTATTTGCAATATATTTATCAGTCTTTAATAAAAAGTTAATTTCAAATATAATAGATACTTTATTTATAATATAGATAACATTTAACATTTCCGTTTTAAAATCAATTCTATTTTATGAGTGTTGTGTGTAAATTACCATTTACCAACAGTTTCCAGATAATACACACATAGTGAATCTAGCTTAATTTTAAAAAAAACATTTTCTCAAAAGATTTTAAGTGAATTTGATTCCTGTTTTTTTTTTTTTTTATCCTTGCAGTATTATTTTAACATTATTTTCAATGTTTCATCCATACCCCTTATACCTAAAATGAGTATCCATTTCATCAACCACAGATTCAAAAAGAGGATATTTTTCTATGCATAACACTAATATAGGATTTACCATTTATGAATTATAACAATTTAACGTTGAAACCAGAGGAATAGGGAAGAATAATTATCAATTTATCATTATAGATAAATTATATAGATAATTTATTACCGTTCCCTACTCTTCTGGTCTAAACTTTGAACAGTTATAACTCATTAATGGTATATCTGATATAAATGTTATAGGTACCTACATATCAAAATGTCAAGAAAAATATTCTCTATTCGAATCTAAGATCAAAAAGGAATTCATATTTTAAAAACAAAATTATATACTTATTTAAGTAAATTTAGTAGGAGTAAAAATTAAAAATGGTTTTAAAATAAAGCTTAAATAGTTCCACAGTGATAAGAAATAAAAACAAATTAAATTCACTCAAAGTCCTCCAAGAAAATTGCTGGTTCACCATCAAAAAAAATCAGTCCTTATACACAATATAAGGTATGTATACCTTATACTTACATATTACATGCATGTGATTTTCAAAAAAAAAAACAATGTTTAAGAGACATTTTTATGGCGGTTGACTCCATTATTCCGGCACCCCTATCTGTGGTATAAGATAAGACCGCAATATTTATTTAAAAAATGTCCGTGGTGCCGGGAACCTTGTTCCCGAGGAGATTCGTGCTATCAATACCGACAGCAAACCTTAGGGCTAAGCAACGCCACCGGATCATGTTCAGTTTTAGAACGTCGCTGCAGGCAGACAAGATGATAAGCTTAGGATAATGATTAGGTTGATTAGGGAAAGTCGATTTAATATGTGAGTGACAAAATAAAAATGTGTTTAGGAGATCGACCCAAAGTTTTCAAAATAAGATCAAATATATCACACATAATTATAAAAAAAATAAAACCCTAATTTACCTCCCTTTTCTTCATAATTTCTTAACGGATACCAGCTACATCATATAGATATCTACTTTAAATACAAATTATTGTCTTTTAAATAAAAACACATCAACTATAATAACTACACATTTAATTTTTTTTTTTTTTATTAAAAAAGCTAAATTAAAAGACTAAATGAAGATTATCTATGTGAATTTGTGAATTATTTAATTTTTTTTTTTTAAGTTAAAAATAATAACATACAAAATGGTATACAGCACAATAAGAATTTAATAAAAAAAAATGATACACGAAATATTAAAAAAGTACGGGTAGTGTCGTATGTACCTAAATCTGGAAAACACGTAGATATCGAAATAAAAAACTATCTTATCCCTCGAGTTGGGCACACATTGAGCAAAATTTTATCAAGGTCGATGAGGTAGTTTCGAAGTTTATCGCGAAATGACAAACGTCGTGAGACGGAATTTATACATAATATATAATATAAAATTGTAAATGCTTAGGAATTAGTTTAGCGAACAAACGTCTACTGGTTTTAAATTAATTTTTTTGTGAATATTAAATAAAGCTAACTCGTGTTAACGATTTTCTCACATCGTCATTGTCAAATACCATTTAATATTTTTTTTTAACGGAACTTACAAACTTATAGAAGCGTGCTTTAAAAGTCTGAAAAGTACAAAAATGGAACGTTACATCGCGGAAGTTAAAAACTCTTAAATGTACAAAAATATGGAAATTCAGTAAAAACCAACGGTGTAATAAACTATATAAATTGCTTCGTACACTTCGACCTTGTAAAAACTTTGGAACACAAAACGAATTGAAAGGTTAAATATATATATATTAATTTGTAAGTATACCACAGAGCAATTTAAAATAACTTAATATAAACTTACATTACATACTATAACAGGTGAAATTACACTATAAAACAGGCACATTAAGACAATGAACAACCAGGGAAAAAGAAATCAAAAATCATTGGATATTATGGAAACGGATACTTCTCTGGATATTTCCAAACATATTATGTCGACATTTACTTATTCTTGCTGCGTTCCCTCCAGTTATTACCAGTAATTACTGTATGATATACCTGTGTCTTTAAAGTTAGTAGTTTGGAGTTTTTTTTTTTTTTAATGTTATGTTTTACACTACCCAGGGAGACTTGATATTTTCCCTTTTTATATTATCTGTGTTTAATTTGGTTTTATTCGACTAAAATTACATTGTGTAAGCAATAAAGTTTTAAACGGGATTTTCTATTGTATTAACCTTTACCTTGGTAATTCATTGTATTTTTTTATTTTTTGGCTTTCTTCCAAATAAAATGCATTTTTAAAAAAAAAAAAAGAACGGATATTAGTGATGGGTGTGCCACCGTATAATATATGGTTATTTAATTTTTTTCTGTACGCAACCATAAATCATTGATGACGAAATACGTCGAAAATGAGCTCGGTAAAAATGTTTTGAAATGCAATGATTTTTACGATTTTGTCAAAATTTAAACTTAAAATATTCATAAAAAAATTACTTCATTACGTTCGACTTTTTTTTTTAATATCTAATAAAACTTAAGATTAACTACGTGTTAAATTTTCAAGCATATCTGTTTGGCCAAAACAGTATTATCCACACAATCAAAAATAAAAAATGTAAAAAATGTTTATAAATAGTTTAAAAATCGGAAGAATGATTAGCCACGTCAAGAAAGTCCAATTTGAGTTCTTTGTAGAATTTCATATCTTAAAGATTATTTTCCCGATTTTCCTAATCAATAATAACTAATTGGAAAATTAATCTCCAATACACCAACTAGATCTAAAATACAACGAAAAATCCATCCTGTCGTTTTTTAATTGTTATCAGATTTCTGGTAAAAAATTTTAAAGAGCGTGACAGCCGCATGTGTTGTCTCCGTCTTATAAAACGTACAACAAAGTAAACTTGCGTTCAGCAGAAAAAACGTTAATGAGCTGATAGTTTTGATTAACAAACTTAAAGATGAGAATATTTAATAATGTCCAATACTTCCTTTAAAATTAAAATCAAGAAAAAAAAAAAGCGCCAAATACATAGATAATTGTCTTATCCATAAATTCAATAATAGGTCAAATCGCTCGTAAAATAAAACTTACAGCACAAAGTCGCGTCTCTTCTGAACTCACGCGAATAATAATACGTCTACTTAACGGACAGTAAAAATAAAAAAAACATAATATAGTAAAATCAATATATTTGCCGCTTCAACTCAGAATCTAAAATCGATACAACTTAGATCCTGTATTATTTTAGAAAAGCATTTGTAATTTAAACTAAATGGAAATAAAAAAAAGAAAAAACCATGCGCATTCAAATAGTTATTATTACATTAATTAAATAGAAATTACTTAAAATCTATAAGTTATAATCAATGAAAGTCGATGGAAAGAATATAACAATCAATTTCAGATTATCTTCTAGATATCTTTTAACTACAATTTAAATAAATAATAATCTATCGAGATATAGGTACTTGGTATGCTTTAGACAAATTTTAGACAATAACAATACTTAAGAGATTTTCTACATTTTTGATTACACGTATTCAAATCACACAAACTGAAAAATTTCAAGAAGAAAAATAAGTATTAATTTAGTTAAGAGGACGCCACACCCGCATCTACTGTCTCAGTCCAACTACCGTACAAAAACAAAAACAATACTTACACGCAGAGTAAGTAACATCAGCTTAATTTTGATTTTAGAGTAAAAGTACTAATTATACAATATATAGAAAACAATATTTTATAGGGTACCTCATCGAGTTTTCGTATTATTCTAAACATAAAGTTCGATATAAAAGGCACATAAAAATCTTTTTTTTTCTTTTTTTTAAATAATTATAACTTTTTTTAACAGTATTTAACACAATTAAAAAAAAAAAACAGAAAATCAAAATTAAGCTAATTTTAGTCAGTCTGCGTAAGCATTGTATTCGCACGTCGCCCCTTAGCTAGACCGAGTAGATGCGAGCGTGGCGTCTTTTTAATCGCAAAACGGACAATGAGCTAAGTACAAAACTCAAAAAAAATAATATTAATGTGAAAAAAAAAAAAGATTCGCACGATTCAAATAAATCGAATAATTAGTGTTACTCATTGAGATACTGAGAGAACATTAAATTAGGTATCGCCGACAGACACATAAATAAACACGTACCATTACTAAAACTACAATGGTAGACCACTGTTGTAGGTGAGAAGTTGGGAACGTAAGATATACAGCATAATTTAGTTCAAATACAGTTTGACTGTATACAAAGATAAATCATTGCAAACGAAAAACAATTCTGAATGGAATTCGATGTTTTTATAAAATTATATTAATTTATAACTGCAACATAAATTACATTCATCGTCCTCACGGGCTTTTACGGGCCATTTCAACTGCAACCAAACGTCTCCTCCGCCAGTACCTATCATAAATTACAATAACTGTAATAATTTGAACAACTTATTGTTCGTAAACAATGAGGCTCAATTTTTTTTTTCTATATATAACTAAGCTTAATCAAATATTCGAGTATAATTATACGAAGTCGAAAAAATGTTATATTCGGCTAAAACCAAAAACCTTCAAAAGTTTAAAATGCCTAGAAATAATACAAAAACACCGGAATATTTTGAACGTATCACGTCTAAAATATTATTCGTTACTGAATTATGAAAAAAAAAAAAAAAAAAAATCGAAAACGGTTACTACATAATTATTCCCGTTTTTACAACAGTTTTCCCCTATTAAGAAAAGTAAATCAAAAAAAAAATAACAATCCAAACGCAACAACCAGACGAAATTTGCTACCAGAAACCACCCCACATTGATGATCGGAGATACCTAACTTGTGCAAATAAGTTGAAACGTGCACACAAACAAAATGACATATTATCGTATTAAAACTAATACGACTTAACTCGGAATGAATTTGAAACGTGGAACCAATATTTATATGATGTAGAAAACCTATGACATTGAACTATTATTAAATTATGAGTTGTTCAAAGCGAATTTTTTCGACTTCTATTTGATAAGTCATATCGCAGTAGATAAAGAAGCAAAAAAAAAATAGATTATAAGACCAATATTAATTCTCACAGCCAATCTAATATGACATTACGCCCGAGTTTGTTAGAAATTTAATTGAAAGTAGCAAAGTACCTCTTGACAGGTAGGTAGGTAGGCAGATAGGTAGGTAAGTAGGTAGGTACCTACACATATCTCTCGGCAAATACTAAATTCTTGCCTAGGTATTTGTTTGGAACGTTAGGATGATATAAATGGCAAAAACGTAGAAGATATTTCGATTAGCTTTCATTGAGCATTCGTCTATTATGGGCATGCTGGCCAGAAACAAAAGTGAAATAAAACCAGTTGGAGTCAGCCAAGGGGAAATTTATCAAGTTTGACATCAGGATATAGAATTACTCTAACAGAACAGTAGTTAGGCGCCTAATGTTATTATTATTATTATTATTATTTTTTTTTTTTTGATAAATAATTATTTTGTCTTACGTATTACGGCTTTTGTTAAGATTTTCTTTGTTTTTATCTGTACCCAATTATCAACACCCCAAGTACCTGCATAATAAACGTTAGTAAAAAGTCGATGAGTAATTTTGTCAGAACAGACACCTACAAACACGTAACACAATAAATATACTATAGTATATTCCAAAATCAATGTTAATGCCTCTATTATTTGTTTAAATTAAGTAAATAATGTCAAAATTGAAAATTTGATAAAAGCTTTATTTTTTTTTTTTTTTTACCAAAATCTAAATTAATGCAAACAATATACGTACGAAGTACGATTTAACGGCGTTTAATTTGTATTATAGAAAGGTTAAGTGCAAAGGGGTACCGGATTCAATACAGTTCTGGGTATAACTAATAAACTAAAATTAATAACTAATAGTCATTAATTATTGTACGTTGTTTTTTTTTCTCTCGCGTGCGTCGGTGTGACGAAATAGTTTTTAAAAAAACATCACTGTAATAATCAAATATCTAAAATGAAAAATGCTTCATGTTGTTTATTATCGATTCAAAAGGTCAAATACATTTCTAGGATTTTCAATAATTTTAAGCGGAAAAATGCATGATACGTCTACGGGTCGACCCGACCATTAGACAATTATCAAGTAGATATAAGATTGGTACATTAGTGATAAATATGTATTTTTTTGAACTTAAAGGAAACATAAGAGATCAAATATAGATGTTATAATTTTAAGATTAAAACGCATTTGTTCGCCTCCGGTATATTACGATCTGACGATTATTTTTTTTTTTTTTAAATTGTTTATATCAAAAACGGTCGCGTATATAGACACAACCAGTGTTATCTCTGTACACATCGAGTTTTGTTTTTCTATAAATATATATATATATATTTGTTTCAACTTTGTTGATATTTTCACATAATTCATATTCGATTGATGTATATTTAAGTTGTGGATATTTTATATAATTTAAAACGACTTGTTTTTTTTTTTTTATTATTATTATTTATATTATTAATTATTGTTAATACGCGACAGAGCAAAACATATTAAGAATGAATTATCGTTATTATCATAATTTATTACAGACACAAAGGTTAATTCTACTTCGATGAGATTAAAACGTTGATAATAATAAAATATTCTCATCATTCTCGTCGATAATATTGTACCAACAATTGCCAAACATTATTTCAAACAGAAAAAATGATGATGTGTACGCCGTTTCGGACATTTTCAACTGAAAATCGTAGACGATAAAACGGCGTCGGTAAAAACATAAACGCCAACGAGATTACGACAGTCGCCGGAGCAATTAAATAATTTTCGAAATAATATTTTTTTGCCGACGCGCCATTTACAATGATGCCGAACCCGGCACGGCCGGAGACAGCGGTCATTTCTTACAAAAAACGGAAAGCGCACGGTGCGCTACGGTGTTCGCGATCCACTCGGCGCTCTATTTATTTCCATCGTCGGCGGCGACCGGGTATTTCGAACGAGACTGCGATAAAAAACGTTAATTTCGACCGTTCGGCGGCTCACGGTCCGTTGCGTATCACGACGCGACGGTCGTTTTGGTCTGAACCCGGGCCACCGTGGCGTTCGGTCCAATCGGAACGCGGGCGGTCGCCGGACCGTTGGATTCCAAAACGCCCGGGTGGGGGGGGGGGAAACGCCCGGATATTTTTCCCGAAAGCGGCTCTCGGCGGAAAACATTAACGGCTCGCTGTTTGGAGAACTTTCGCGACCCCTGCGTACTGTTACACGTTCCACGCGACCTACGGCTTCGACGCGTCGACACGTTTAAATTCTTGAGATGCGCAACCGTCCGCGATACCTGTCACCGGTTTTACCGTTCTTCGGAATGGATTGCATATTCGTTTCGCGTGAATTCAAGCCGGACGCGGCGGGCGGGCAGGCGCCCGAGCGGTCCGCCGCAACGTCGAAACAATAGAAAAGCGAAAGACGAAAACCACTACTCGGCCAACGGGCTATAACCCAATCACCGACGCGATTTCGGTATTATTGGCTGTACCCGGCTGTACCCGACCGGCGTTTATTATCGCGGCCTGGTAAAATGTTACGCGGACTGACTGACGTCGGCGCATACATTTACAATAGGAAACGAAAAAACGCGCGCGCGCGTTCAAACGGATTTTAAATCAGTTGTTGTTTTTTGTTTTTTTTTTCTTTCCCCCGAGCCGTTACGGCGCGCGCGTGCGGCGACAACGCCGTCATCCGCCAGAGCAGGCGCCTGAAGGTGCGCGATTCCTCAGGACGCGCGACTCGAATTTCGGCCGCGGCTGGGACTTCTTTGCCTATTTTCGCACGCAGCCGGTTCCCGACACCGCGACGACGGGCGCGCGGCTACGACCCGAATCGGAATTTGTTCACATCACTAAACAAATGTGTCTCGATCGAAACACTAGAAAATCCATAATTTTTTTCCTGGACCGAAACGTATCATGAACTTTTTATGAACGTAATTTCTTCTTCTAATATAGCAAGCTAATCAAAAATCAAAATCATTTTGCCGACGAAACATTGTTCGAAACGATTTCGGTTTAATAATCAAAAATTAAACAAACGCTCGTGCACCACTCCACGCGACATGAAAAGTTGGCAACGATCGTGTAACCGTTGTACTCGCACGATCCGAAACCAGATTACGCGCCGCGTTTCGTAGGCAAAAGAACCGACAGTCGGTCGCGCGGCCAAAATCCGAGTCGCGCGTCACCCGCACGCGTCCCAGAGAATCACGCCAATAACAGAGCGCGTCGCGTTGACCGCGTAACGTATCGAAATAACGGCAAGTTCTCCCGGTCGCGAAATTTCGAACCCGCGAGTACACAACACTACGGTGATCGGTTGTGTGCGTCGGTGTGTCCGGCAGTAGGTGTTCGGTAACCGCGTAATAAACGAGAGATTACCGACGCGTTTTGCAAGACAATTGACATTTTAGTTTTTTTTTTAATGCGGTCTATTAACCCAGCGAAAAAACACAAAACGCCTGCGCGCCGTTGGGTAAACGGGGGGGGAGAAGAGAAAAACGGAAAAAAAAATAATCCGCCCGTGACTCCGCGGGCAGGCGAACATTGTAAAATATAAAACATCGTGGAATACCGAGAAAATAAAAATAAAACACATACAAAACAAAACCCGTATGAATAAGCACCGCGGCGGCTACCGAGAAAAATCGTCGATTCCGTGTCAACAATCGCCTCCTGCTCGCTCGTAAACCGCAACGGTTTCCGATGGAACGCGCGATGAAACGACCAACGGACGGGACCGCGGCAATATTCACGCGGGAGAGCGGCAGGTGGAATACAATTCTCGACAATTCCGTCGGAACTGTAATGATAACAATGACATTCAGAAAAATATTACGTTACGGCGACGCGGAATCCGACCGCCGGGAAAACAATAAACGTCCGTTATCCGTAGCGCGCGTTCCCCGGCGTCAAAGTTGACGACGGCCGGCCGGATTGCGTTTCTCGCGTAATCGAAAACCGTCGCGCGAACACGCCCGGGACCCGTGCAATGCGTTTTCGCCGAGCGGGGAATTAAGATAGGAAAAAAAAAGTTGGAAATTTATGAGAAAAAATTATAATAATAACAAATAATTTCTAGAGTTTCCGCCGCGCGAACCGGACATCGATACACACGCCGCCGCCGCGGAACCGACACGCGACCGTGGCCACGGGACGAGAGTCCCGGGGACGAAGGAGCGACACAATGACGAGAACGAATAAAATAACGTTACGCGATATTTATCGCGTTTCGCGCCTGTTACGCGCGCGGGCCGCCGCGAGTGCCGTGCGGTTTGTTTGTTTTTTTTTTTTTCTCACGTCAGTTTACCGTCTCGCTCCGTCCCGGGTCCGTTTTAGACGCGGCGGCGATGACGACGGCGACCCACGTCGAAAGAATTTGTCGAACAGCCGCTACGCGGTAGGCATCTCGCCTACCTGCCCTGGAGGCCGGTGCCGCAACACTCACTGCGCGCGGCGAAAAAACAACAACAATAACAAACCGCAAACCCGCCGCGATGACATCACCGCCGGCCCGGCGGTAATTATTCAATATGGCATTGCTGCTGCGTGAATGCGAATCGAGCCCGACCGTAGGTAAAAAAAAAAAAAAAATCATTAGTCACGAGCACGACCGCGACGGCCGGTTTTACCTTATCTAGCGGCTTACGCGGTCCACGGCGCCAGAGTTTATCACGCTGGCCAATTAAAAGATAATAATAATAATAATAATAACAATGTTTATCACCGCGGCCGGACAAATTAATACTGATACGGCACCCGCGCCGAACATTGATAAACGAAAAGGTCCGAGCCGGGGAGGGGGGGGTTTGTTGATTTTTGAAATCGCGGTCGGTTTTCCTAACGGCTCTGTTTTATTAGCCGCTCCCGCGGGCGGTGGAGGGGAGGGGGGGTTTATACGTTATTACGGTATGTGTAATGGGTGTCCGCGGGACTGCAAATGTGTTTTATCTATTCGCAAACGCTCGGCAACAGGCGCCACCCGCTTACCTGGACGTGAGATTCTCCATGAACTTTTCGATCGTGATCTCGTCCAACAGGACGAAATCTCCGATTCCCGGTTCTTCCCGATTGGTCATCATGTCGTTGGACGTTATTATTGTTACTGTTAATTATTGTTTCGTTATTCCCGAACACCCGGGATTATAGCACGGCGAGTTGGTGTTTGCGACGACGGACGAGGCGAACGGCCACGGAGCTACATAACAATGGTTTCTAACGGAACGCCCGTTGTCCGGCGGGGAACTTCCGCGGAGAAAACGGATAGAGAGAAAAAAAAAAAGAGAAAAGAAACCGCGGTATAGAGCGCGAATTGCCGGGCGCGGAACTTGCGTTGCCGAACGGTCGTGGACGCGCGAGCGTTAACGTCGAAGACTTGTGAGGTTCTGAAACGGCGACGATTACGAATTTCTATGATAGCGAAACGGGTCGACGTCGGTGATGCGGGTGGCGGGAGACAGTGCGGCCGACACGGCCGGAGCGAAATAAAGAGGCGCGCGCGCGACGACGACGACGACGTTCCCCACTACCAGCGCACGTGCGACGGCCGCTGTTGCCGAGCGCAGACCGCGTATACTGCAACAATCGCGGCGACCGTATTATTGTTGTTGTTGTTATCAGCCACGGGCGTTTAGCCCGTATATGGTCGCGCGGAATGACGCGGACGCCCGTGGCCGTGTCCGGGGGCGAAACGCGCACGGGGCAGAGACCGCCCCGCATCCCGCACGAACCGGACTCGTGTCCGATACGCAGAACTTCCGACTTCCGACGCGCAGGTTACCCACTTGTACCGTTGCCAAGGCGTACGGAATGACCCTGTTACGTAAATTATGATAATATCACGTTCCGTTCATCAAAACGAGATTGAACCTTTTCGGATCCGCTACGCGGTTCTGAACCACGGACGTTTCCCGTGGTCGGTCCCGTAGCCAGGCCGAATCGTCGGGCGGAGCAAACCAAATTTTAGAGGGGACGGGACGTTTGGCCAAAAACAATATCAACGATATACGCATTGAACACTTGCCGGAGAGGGGGAGTGGCAACGCTCCCCGCCCGACTGTTTTTTGGGCACTATTTAGGACATCTTCCACCGATGGAATTTTCGGTAATTTTTCCCGAAGACAGTAATCCAAATATTTCCATGATAAGTATTATGTTATTATAATACGATCTACGACCTAGTATTTAAAACATTGATTATAATAATAAAGGATACTTACCATTAATATCTAAAATTGTTTTATAAATTGATCATACTATTAAGATAACATTCTTGTACGATAATCTGTTTGACACAATGGTTAACAATTTCCTATCTACCTATCTCGTAAAAATGAAACATTTCAAAAAAATAAAAAAAAAAAATTGATTACTGATTCATTTGTTGTTCCTAAACACATATTTGTGAGTCCTTTGTTCATATTTAATTAATTAACGAGACATCACGCACAAATAATAATAATTTCGTGTAATAAGTAAATAATAAACTTTTAAAAAATATAGAGGGAAACGTCCTACTTCACCGAAAACAGTCGGGAGAGGGAAGGAAATGTCCATTGGCCGCTACTTCTATAAATCAAAATGTTAATTATTTTGCTTATGAAGTCCTCCCCCTCCACCGAAATTGTTTGTACGTTAGTATACGTGCATGTGATTCCGTGTGAATCATATTATATGATGCGCTTAGATTACATCAGACCTAATAGCGGATGACTAACTCCATTTCCTCTACGTGAGAAAGCCTTGACATTGAAATATTCACTAGGAATTTTTTTCTTTCGCTAAATTTTTGTTTCTTACTCAATATATTACGACTCATCATAAATCAAGTTCCTCGGTCACATTAGGTACGATAGCTACCATCATGTAGGTACGCAAATGGAGGGAGGTGCATAATCCACCCCTCAGATAAATTAGGTGCACATAGGTAGGTTATCAATATTATGGGTTGTTATAAGTCACTCCATCAAAATATTTGGGCTATTTGCTCCTATACATCAATGATTCATGAGAAATGAGTTTTTTCTTATAACCATATTATGTTTATATACAAAATAGGTTAAATAAAGATTCTATACACACTTATCTATAATAAGGTAGGTGTACTCCGTTTTGGAATCATACATCCTATATCACATCTACTTGAAATTCCTTGTCCAAATGGCCCTGAAGTTAGCTGGTACTTAAGTAGGTATAATAAGACCTAGCATAACTCAATAAACCCTTTAATATCAATTATGTACATACTTCCGAAGCAAATTCGTGATGCAGTTTTCAAATTAAGTATTTAAAAAAATTATTTCGGACTTATTAAGTAGGATTTATTGGACTTTATATAAAAAAAAAAAAGGCGAACGAACGATTCAGTACTAATTCACAAACAAATTGAACGTTGTTCACTAAATTAAAATGATTTAATCATTTATCATAAAAATGACAACAACACTATCCCTGAATCTTGATCCAGGGGAATAGGTGGAAGTTCGTTTGAATAATGAATCACTGAATCAGTTCGTCAAAATGAAATACTATTCCCATACGAGTTCCTTTTTTTTTTTTTTTATATCTTTTAAGGAACGAAAAAGAATTTTTCCAACACTGTGCTCGGTAGGTACAATCACGTATTCAGGATAATTTTTTTCTTGGGGGGGGGAGTTAAAATATTTTTTGAATTCATTAACTTGTAGTTATTCATTGTTATTATATAAATACCTATATAAAAACTTCACAGAGGGTTGAACCCAGAAACTCCTCCCCGCCCTGTATACGGGCTTGGGTAGGTACCATAAGATAAATATATCAAGGGGAACACGGGGTAAAACGAAAACACGAAGTAAAATGGGACAGACGGTTTTTTTTCCATATTCCGCAATACTACAAAAACGGAACGAATATTTTATCAAAAATTATAAGAAATTATTGTTAATTAGAAACATTATTTATACTGTATACTAGTAAAACTAAGGTCTGTGGTTAATTGTTTGATGAGATCATAATAACCCAGTCATAAAAATATCCCTTCGGGAGCTTCTTAATTTTCAACTGGAATTTAATATATGGTTTATTTTTCCGATGTTTAATGCACCGTTATCATTATAATTTCGCACAATCTGGTATTCCATTTGATCCAGACGTTTAAAAGTAGTATTTTTTTATAATTTGGGGTGCTATAGTAGATCGGAGCACCCTAATAGATAAGTCTCCAATTTATTTTTCAAATATTTTAATCTAATTCCAACTGGCTACTTTCCTGTTTTACCATAGTTATATTAACTTACTCCAGAAGGCGAATGAAAAGTTTAAAACTTATTAAAAATTTATGATCCACTTCCCGTGGTCCGATCAACTTGAAATTTTGTATGTAGTCTTTTTGATTATTAATATTACAATTCAAAATAATTTGTAGTATTTACCTACAATCAGACTTTGCTCAGAATCATATTTCGTTGGCAATGTTCGTTATCGTTCAGTATAAAAATAAATTAAATAACTATATTATATCTTACCTGTTTTTGAAATTTTTTCGGTTTGTAAACAACTTTTCGAAATGAAATCTTGCTTCTATACATCAAGTTAAGCACTTTTTCTGAAAGGAAATTTTATCTAGCTGGTGCAGTATTAGTGAAGTCGTATTCAGATTTTGTAAGTGGCTTTCATAATAATTAGGAAAACTGGAAAAGACGAAAACTAAAAACACAACAAATTTACGGCGTTATGATTCTTTTATTTTAAATTTGTATGATTCATGTTTTCTACCAGAAATATTACTCAAATAGAAAAACAATTAGATATTTTATGTTGCATTTTTAATCTAGTTGGTAAGTTAGGAAAATCGTATTTTGATTTTTCCGGAGCAGTGTTTATAATAGTAGAGCAAATTCGACAAAAAAAAATATAATAAAAATAAAAAAACATAGAAAAATTACGAAAATAATGCTTTTCATACTTTCAAAACATTTTAGCCATTTAATTTTAAGTTTTTTTTTTATAATTTTTAATTTTTATTTGGTAATAGTTTGCGAATGCAAATTGTTGAATAGTAAATTAAAGAGTAAATAGAAATTTTTGAAAATTTAACAGGAGGAGATTCCGTTATAAATCAAAAATAGAAAAAAAAAATGTAACGCGATTTTTTTAAGAGTTAATAACAAATTTTTACGAAAATCGTAATCATTTGGGTCGCGTCTTTTCGTTAACAATGGTTTATCGCTGCTTACAGTTATAAATTAAATATTTAATTAATATTTTATTATACTTAATGCATCCCACATTCCCACCTACAACATTGATACACCCGTGACCAGTCCTTAGTATCAGCTTTTTCTTTTTTTTAGCTAATTTGTTTTGTTAGCTGTAATAAACTAAAAGTAAACCACGCGCGAGATGTGTTTTTTTCCTCAGATAAAATCGTCCCCCCCTCCCCCGGTCATTTAAAACGCTCCGAATGGCAAATTGTTCACAAATCGCGGTAGAACTTTATTTACAATACATTAGTCTAGATCAGTGGTCCTCAACCTTTTTCGTGTGCGCCGACACCCTAGTTTAGATCCGTGAAAATGACGACACACTTGATGATTTATAATTCATCACGTCATATATTTATACTTTGAAAACGTACGGTTAAAAACTATAATGTATAAAAAAAAAAAAACCATGAATAAACAACTTTTTCGGCGACACACGTCACAGTGACACTAGCGCGTCACGACACACCGGTTGAAAACCACTGGTCTGGATTATCGACAGTTTTTCTTGAAAATTATAAAGAGAACCCCCCCCCCCCACCCCCCGGTAACCGCCGCGTGGATTTTATTTTTCGATTCCGCACCTGCGGAACGGCGATAATAAACAACAATAAAATATTAATCATTATCGCAATGTTATTACGCTGTTTACCGCGGTGACGCGTTATTGTTATTTCGACAAGACAGCAGCTGTCTACCGAATAGAGAGAGAGAGAGAAAAACCACGTCACGGACAGCCGCATATAATAGTCACATTCTCAATTTTTTTTTTTTTTTTTTTATATTCATAATCGATTACCCGTAAACAACGCGACCGAATGATACACAACGGTTCTGTATCCGTTTTTCAATACACCGTGAGTAATTTCGTACGGGTTACGCGGATGGTTATCCGCAGCGTATAAGATTTTCGTAGTTTTCGAACACAGTATCTTCCGTTTAGAAGAAAAAAAAAAACGGATTTGGCGTGATACGCGTTCTGGTTTACCCGACAATCTCGCGTAAATATAGGCTTGGCCCGAAAAGCCGAGAATTCGAAGAATACGGGAAAAAAATAAAAACAACCGATTTCCGGCTTGTTATTCGCCGCGCGCGTTCGTTCTGTAACGTTCGCCCGGCCGTTAAGACATCACGCCGAGTATAGAGAATGGTTTGGGCGTTTCATCGCGACATTCGCTGCACTGTGAAAACGTCTTAGACGGGACAACGTTTCCTAAATGGCCAGTTAAAAAATTGGCGATTTTTCGCTCGTCGGATCTTCAAAAATGTATTGACAATTAATGCAGTGCCCGACCCCCGGGCAGTGTTATGTTTAAATAAATTGTCGATTGCGATCAAATTTGCCGACACAATACAGACGGTTGTTTGCACGAACAAAGGCGCGCCCAGGAATTTTCGGCGGGAAAGTATACGCAGCAAATGGTAATCGTAAAATAACCCTTTATCCGTCCAACTGGATAATGATAATTTAAAAGATTTTAACTTAAAAAACCGTTTTTCAATCAATAAATCAACTAATAACTTGGGTTACAAAAACGTGTACAAACTCGGGTGGAAAATAATACTCACAGTCGTGTTTTAAGCCAATGGTAGAGATAGCCTCTAAACAAGCAAACATTACTAAAGTATTATAAATACTCTACAATATTACTAATTTTTTTTTTTTTTATATATACTCTTAAAGGTACACACGAAATATAATATTAACACAAATCACAAGATAATAAACTAATCATTGTTTCTGAACAATGTATTGTACAATTATATTAATACGTACAGTATCATTGTTATACTACCATAACAATATTTGTCGCTGAACAAATATTTTGAACAGGTTTTCAAGAATATTTCCCAAGTAATTAAGTACGTCAAATTCATTCAATTTAACGCGAAAACAATAGTTATTCATTTCATGTATACATATAAAAACGTAATATTGTATTATATAAAACATTATGTCAATGTATTTTTACAACCTATTTAAATATTATAATTACCACACCGACCATTTCCTTTTTAAAATGACACGAAGTTCATTGTTTATTGGTAAATAATGCAGATACACATTTCAATACATTTTTTTTTTTTTTTTTAAAAATGTTAACACCAATAATAATTTAGTCAAGTTTGCATTTTGTTCGTGTCAGACCAGATGTAGCTGTATAAAGTCTACATAATAACATTATGTTCTCATTCGCATTTGTAATTTGTACACAGTTGTATTAATTACAAAATACATACTATTATATGAATCGACACATATATTGTAATCAAATATTATTATTTCTATGAATAACAGCCTTGATGTTCAATATTCTTTATCGTGTATAATAGCTGTATCTACCAGGAAATAATAAATTAGCACCTAAATGAGATAAAAATTGATGAATTTGATAAAATTAATGTTAGTATAAACAATATTAAAATGTAGGTAACATACAATACAATTATACAAAACAATAATATTCAATTCGCTAAGTTTACCATACAATACATATATATATTATATTATTATATAAGTAATAACAATATTACACTATGCTTGCGAGTACCTATTTTATTTGTCGGTTTACAGCATTTTCAAAATATTTCAAACCTGTAGAAAGTATTCGTCACAACCTTTTTTTAAAATTTACTTAATAAATCCGTAAGGAGTAAGTAATATGATCAAACATTTTTGATTTTCCAGTTTAATTTTTATTTGATACAGACTGAATTTCCTAAAAATATCAAACCAATGTAAAATCATATTCTCCTTCATATTAATTATATTAAATTCCCCTCATTCGAAACTTCCACTTGCCCTACATCATCCTTGCATACACAACCTCAGTCCTCATATCATTCTTAATTGCAACCAATCATAAAATTTTATTCTCTTCTTCTCCCCCGTCCTCTACTCCTATTTGTATTTTCATTCCAATTCTTTTGGCATCAGATGTCTATCTCCCTATAGCATACTCAAACCATCTCTATTTGGTCTACTGTTAAAAAAACGTCTAAGCTACCATATATCATAGCTGGTCTCACCATTCTTTAGTAAAACTTACCTCCAAGTCTTCATTTGTTATGTTAAACACTCTATCACTTCTCTTCACTCTATCCGACCAGTTTTTTTTGTACAAGATCCTCCAAGTATACCTCTGTTTATCTATAACAGTGAACATAAACATTCACCCCGGTGTAACTGTCATTTTTTTAGGTTCTGGCAAGTGTTATGCAAGTCTATAGGAAATCTCTAAAGGACGGCCACCTTTAAATAGCAGTCATTAATTCTGGTCCTTTTGGTGACTGTTAAATTAATTTTATTGCATCACTAATATCATATCACCAGATAAATATTGATATTAAAAATTCCTAAAATTGTATAGAGGATATACATTAGTATCTCATATCAAACTAAATGCTTCAACAAGTTAACTTGTATTAACAAACTATGAGATTGGCCTCACATTATCAAAGTAATCCAAAATATCTGCTTTTATTTTTATTTTGTAGGCACTTGATTCCCTATATTTTTAATTTATTACTAAAACGGTTATACCACAAGATTATGAATTCTAAATCTTGATACAAACCTACAATGTATTGAACCTACCACCACTTTACAATAATAATCAGATTG
This sequence comes from Cinara cedri, assembly GCA_902439185.1. Taxonomy (NCBI): domain Eukaryota; kingdom Metazoa; phylum Arthropoda; class Insecta; order Hemiptera; family Aphididae; genus Cinara; species Cinara cedri. Next base: position 6,050,803 of record CABPRJ010000476.1, on the reverse strand, counting down.
AATAACAGAGAAAAATCCTATAAGAATCCAATCTCTGCAAAATACCTAATAAGTTTTAATTTTATTTGATAAAAATGAATGAATCTCATAGTACACCTTATAATTTAATTACTTATTTTAAATTATGCCACAACAAAAGTTACTAATTTACAAAGAATTATCACTTCTCTACACATTTTTTTTTAGTACACAAAGTAAACATAGATAAAAAAAATTGTTTTCTACAACACATGAGTATTAATATAATATTCCATACTAAACTGAAAGATATTATACAGGATGAAGCATGCTCACATCATTACATTGGTTAAATTTTGCATATATTCAAATTAGGATTTTCAAAAATATGTAAGTGTAGTAAAATCCGATATTTTTGAATATTTAGATTTTTCATAAAATAACAACTTTGGTTTTTCAAATGAGAAATAATGTTAAAAATTCTCTAAATAGATAAGAGTATTACTTAAAATAAATTTTGAGGTCAAGTTTTATTTTTTGTCAACGAATTAACAAGATATACCACTTTAAGTTTAAGTTTTCAAAAATATCGGATTTAACAAGTATTAAAAATTTAAAAATCAGAATATGAATATATCCAAAAAAATATAGTAAGTATATTTAGTGAATCACTTTGTATATTAAGAAATCATACTTCATGATTCGAGTAAATAATTAGTGAATATGTGATGTTAATTAAGATATCTAATAAAAATATATATTTAAATAAAAAAATACTTTCTTAGTCATTTAAAGCTAGCACTTGATTAATTCTAAAACAGTAAATTGTAGGTTTAAGCCATTTATGGATATAACTATTTTATTAATATTTATATTTTAATCATTAGATTGTAACATCAATTAACCCAACAAATATAACTGGCCAATACTTGACTTTAATATTATTTAACTACTTGGTTGTAACAATATTCTTATATATTTTTTTTTATGGCTTTGTTCGCATAAAAATTGCTATTTTAGGAAAATTATATTGTACACGGTAGAAACTTTAATATTATAAAATATACAACATTAATCCATTGAATACATGAAGCAATTTTTGGGCCTAATGTGTTTTGCATTAACAGGAATGTTTAGATGTTTATACATTTGTATGATTAGTCTTAAACCATGATAAGTATAATTGGTTAGAATTTTAAAAAATTATTATAACTAATCGTCCATTGAATTTAGTTTTTTAATTGAATGTAGTGATAACGTTTAATGTTAAAACTCAGATTAGAATATTAAAAATGACAAAATTTTGTTGATTATAATAATTATATATTAAAATGTACAAATTTAGAATATTATTTTACAAGAAAATTAATTAGCAAATAATGTTTTCAAAAAGTCTCATTGATATAAATATTTGTCAAAGTATTAAGATAATTAAAATTGACTATTAATAATCATCCAAATCACTCACTATATAAAATATATTGACAATGAAAAAGCCTCCTAGAAATATTTAAAGGGGTAAATTAATAATTTTCAAACTTTTAACATTTTAGTATCAAAAACATTTAAAAATGTATATGAAGTATAATTAAATTTTTGATACTTAAGTGGAAAATTTTTTTTTTTTTATTTCTTTAAATTTTTTTAAATATAATAATTCTATCAATATTTAAATTTGTACGATCTATAGAAAAATATAATTCACGTTTCTTTAAATATTTTATCATCAATAATACAGATACCAATGTCCAATGCTTATTAATAATAACAATAGTAATAATCAATTTATCAATGTACCTTACATTTAAAATAAAATAAAAATAATGTAAAAATATTTCATCTTTAATTATATTTGGAACTTTTTAAATCAAATATTTAATACACTTTAATAATATTACAATATGTACATACAACATAGTTAATTGCACAACATGTAAATTATTAAAGTCAATGTTTAAATTCACGTAATTTGTCGCGTGATCTGAAACAAGCAACAGAAGTATGTCAGGAACAATTTTTCAAAATCATCAAATATAAATAAATAAAATATTATTTAACAAGGTCATATTAACAAATTTCAGAAGTAAACATTTGTTATCAATTGTAGATACATGTAATATATATAAATATGTTTATGCATAATATACTAAATAATGTTAGTTTAATTTTTAGTTTTTTTTTTTTTTTTTTTTTTTTTTTTAGGAATGATTACTGAAAATTACCTTTCCCAATGTCAGGCTCCAGCTCAAGACACCAGAAATTTTCCACTGAAATTGATAACATCAAAAATATTTCCACAAGACAAAGACACAAAAATATTTAGGACATTAAAATAAAAATTATTTTTCATTTGTTTGGACATTGGTATAATTAAAAACCCTTAATTCTATACAAACCTGGTAATCGATGAAGTGACACGCTGTGAACAAGGTAAAAAAAAATTATACAAACATTTCACACATGACAAATTTTAGTTATATTATTTATAAATGTATTTTTCTCTAAGATAATTATTTAATTAAACATATGTAATATTTCATTATAATATAAATTATTTTAATTATAAAGTGGTTTTTGAAATTTTTACCAAGTTTTGTGCATGAAAAAAAAAAAACAAAAGATTTAAAACCTAACCTAACAAGACCATTTGAAACATAACTAACAACATGCATAATAAATAATGTTATGTGTATTGTATAAATATATAATATGCAATACATAAATATTTATATATATACAATATACATAAATTATGTATAGATCTTTTAAACGAATTAAGTAACTTTTAATTATTATTAATTTTTAAAACAAAAGAGAATACAAATTAACATAAAATCTATTCATTAATATACAATTCAGGACAAAACTTGGCAAATAATATTTCAATGATAAAACATTTTTCTTAACTATAATATAAAAAGGGTCCTAAAATCCAATTTCATAAAACTTTAATGAAAAACGAATTTTATCAATGTCGTGTACCTAGTTTAATATGTTATGCTATACAAATCCAAACTTGAAATGTTCATAATTTGAAACTCTTACTTGAAATAACTCACAATGTAATAAAATTTATAATAGCATTTATGTGTGTAAAAGTGGAGATGAGAAAAATGTAATCAACATAATATTATTACTTTATTAAAAAATAGTATTGGATACCATATAACCAAAAATAACATGATTATATAGATGTGACCGTAGTTCCAAAAAATAAATGATGGCGATTTTACCTAAATATTTATACCAATCGCCAATACTATTTATTTAAACAAACATATGGGTTTTTTTTCAAAATTTCGCGCTACAAAATGTCTACATTTAAGTATAGTACATAGTTAAACATAATTAAATATACTAATAGAAAAAAAAAAAATGCGTAGAAGACAAAACTATTTGTTTATTGATTTAATATGAATGGACCTGACCATAGCGAGGATATCCCTGGTATCTGGACGTTCTGCAATAACAGAGTTAATAGTATATTTTTGACGTATGTCCTGAAATGGCATGGTAAGCAAAATATTCATCGATAATAATAAAAAAATATATATTTTTTTAAATATTTCATAATATATTATTGATTATCCTAATATGAAAAGCATAAATAATATTTCTCGATATTCATCGTATTCCTTACCTCATTGTTGTTGGGGTGGATCTTGTTGTGGAACCTGTTGATAACCTGCATAAGCATTGCTCGCAGGATATGCTCCATAACCAGAAGGTGCAGCACCAGGATTTTGCGCTCCATAATAACCACCTGCACCATAAGCCATACCATACTGGGCTCCATAAATAGATACATCGTTTAATTGTGGTTGTCCAGACTGAGGGCTTGAGGTGTTAGGTTGTTGTTGTTGTTGTTGCTGCTGCTGCTGTTGCGCCTGCTGCTGCTGCTGCTGTTGTTGTTGTTGAGGGGATTGATCAGCCCCAGAACTTGGTTGGCCATTCGTTTGAACCATCTGTTGCATAAAAATAAGTATTAAAAATGTACCAATGAATACCGAATAATTAATAATTATTATGACTTTTAGATTTTGAAAAAATAAATAAATAAATATTACAATGTGTATCATTTATAATGAGAAATACATTTGATTTATACTTTCAAAATTATAAGAAAAAAATTCTTATTATAATTAATGTTTAACTCACCCTAGCTTTAACTTGTTGTTCAACCATATCAGCTTCCTTGTTTTTGCCAATTGACCTATAATATTCTATCCACTGGGCACTGTAATCAGGAGTTCCAGCAGCGGCACTTCCAGCAGTAGCTCCGCCACCATTAGCAGGAATAACAGAAACTGGCATAACACTTGCACCGGCATTTGGTGGAATCGCATGTGGTTGAGGTTGGACATTCGTTGGATTTGGTACTGCACTGGTCCCATTCATCTATTTCAATTAAATAATTTGATATTGCTATTGTATTATTAAAATAAATTAAATCATAAAATAATAGCTTGGAACCAGGAATAATTAATTACAGATTGAGGCACCATTATGAAAAACCGATTTAAAGTATATCCAGTCAAAGGAACTCACACAATTTTATCACATAATTAAAATTAATAAGAATACAAAGAAAATATAATTGGGATACATTATAACAAATAATTAGTACACACCTTCATTTGTTTAGATTGTTGTTCAATGAACTCAGCTTCCCTATGCATACCCATAGATCTATAATACTGTATCCACTGAGCACTGAAATCTGAACCACCTTGGGCACCATTAACATTAGCCATTGGATTTGAATTATCTGAAAAAATATAAATTTTAAAATGTTTACATAATAAAGCTAAGTTTAGAGAAATATTGCTTAAACTATTATCTTATAACTTAACATCCTAATTACTTTGATCAGTTGGTTGCTGTGGTTGTTGCATGGCCGGATTCCAACCTTGACCATATGCATTCATTTGTCCTTCTTGTCCACCCCAATTCATTTGACCACCATATGGTGGCTGTTGTTGACTTGTATTACTATAATTCTGAGTACCTCCACTAGGATCCTGCTAATGAAATTAAATTAAATTTTATGACTATGAAGAAATACATATTTTAAAAAACTACATACAAATCCTAATTTTTCATTTATCATGCGTTTTGCATTTTCAATTTGCTCAGTTGTTCCACGTATAACAAATGTTTTTTCAGTTCCTGTATTATTATGTCGTCTATCTATTTCACAATGTGCTCCTGTTTGCATGTTAATTTGTTTTATTGTTTCACCACCTAAAATTGAATTCATGCAAATTAATATGTATACTACTAAAGTTTAATATACTATAGAAGTAACAATCACAATTAATTAAAATGATATCATGTATTATATTATATTGCTAACCAAGTTTATATAGTTCGGAATTGAAAATTTAAATAATATAATACAGATAAAAATTGTGCGCAGTAAAAACCAATTTTTTATAGATGTATTCTCTCTTTTTTTTTTTCAATCTTCTTATTGCTTTATATAAGACATTTATATAGATAGATGGAAATTAACAAGTTCCAATTATATTTTTAATACAGTCAAAATATGAAATATAATATATAGATAAAAAGTAATTTACCTTTACCAATAATAACTCCACATTTAGCTGACGGTACAGTAAATGTTGTTTCATTTAATGGTTGAGTTTGACCACTATTTCCCCAACTTTGACTCCTATTAAAATTACTACCGCTTTGTCGATTGCCACCTCGATTCTAATAAATTATAATCACCTTATTAAAATAATTCAAATGAAAAAAAAAAAAATAATAATAATAAATAAAGATGACATACTAGTGCACTATCAACTAATGCTTCTATTCTTTGCTTAGCTTCAGCCACTTGATCTGGATTACCAGTTATTAAACATCTTCTATCATCAGGTGTATCTTCATTAAGATTTATAAACTGAACTTTTGCACCAGTATCAGCTTGAATTTTTTTAATCATATCACCTCCTTTTCCTATAACTAATCCTACAACTTGCTTTGGTACACCAACCTATAAAATTAAAACAAACACAATGTTTAATAATAAAATAAATATTAAGATACGATTATAAATAATGAAAAAAAATTCAGAGCATTGTTACAGAGTTTCAATTTGCATCAGAATTAAGAATCATATCATTATCACTATGTCCAACCTAAATATAGGAATAATGTTACGTATTAGATATCACCCTAATTTAACACATCAAACATATACAACTACATTTGAAACAGTGCTCTTTCCGTGCCACATAAAAACATTAAAATTAAACTGCCCAGGATAATCTTATTTGCTAGCCCCTATATATAATGCTGGACCTTTAACTAATTTTTGTTAAAAACCTGATCCAAAACTAATAATCAGCTTGCAAAAGGGGATATCTTCAAAAATTTTTTTTAAACCAAACCGAATGTATATATAAACAACAATGATATGGACTTGATTGTACTAGATATAATACACCCAACAACCAAAAATATTTGCAGAAGATACTAAAATAATAACACACAATCGAATCCTATAAGGTTTAATAAAAGACCTACAAAACACCTTGACCAATTACCCCAGTAAGATTCATTAACACATCTCTGTCCATATTATATTTGTATAATCTCATAAGAATAACATAATACATTGAATTGAATCTATACCCAAATTATGTAAATAAAATAAAATTAATAAATAATAAAATGATACTCCAATTAAATACTCCTCTAGATCACGTTCGTCATATTATATAGACACAATATTTTTTATGCATCAACATCTCGATTTTTCCCTATCTATTACACTTAATCAAAATTGCTTCAATATTTTTAAAACCAAACATATTTATTGTTGTATAGTTTTTAGTTATTAATTTAGATAAATTTTGGGGTCAAAATTTTTATTTCTATCAACCTTAACAAGACATTCTATTTTTAAGTTTAAGTAGAGGGAGAATAGTGTAGAAGCACAGTTAAAACTCCGTGCACACAAATAATACTCCAATACTCTCTCCCTAGCTAAACTTAAAAGAGGAATATCTCATTAACAAGTAGACAGAAATTAAAAATGTTGGACACCAAAATTTATCTAAAGTAATACTTAGTCTATTTATGGAATTTTTAAATGTAAGATCTCATTTAAAAAGTTGGTGTCACCACAGGATACTCCTTAAATAATGTTCAGTTGTGAAAAATCTAAGTATTAGAAAATATCTGCTTTTTTGAAGGGGACGATATATATTATATTTATGTGATCTATAGATTAAATTAAATTTTTTTAAATTAATTTGATTATTCTCAGAACATGATAAAAACATATGGATGGGGAAATGTTGTATAAAAAAACATTGGGCAGAGAAGTAACCCGATATAATCTCAGTAATACTTAAAATGGAAATCTACACTAAATTGTACCAAAAATGAAGCAATGATTACTTTTAGGAAATACACCTATCCTATTAGTGATCCATACGAACAATAATTCAGTAAAATTCTTAGTAATTCTTTAGTATACTTTCAATAATAAGGCAGTTCCAAATCAACAAATGCTTCATCTTAAAATTGCAATCACTCCAAAATACATGTTTGCATAACATATTAAAAGCCTTGGCAAAACCAACAACTTCACCATGACAATTTAATTTGATTAAGAATAGATACCTACTTGGGTAACGAATCAAGAAATTTTTAAAATAAGCTAAGTGTTCTCTACATTCAAATAGAGAATAGAATAAAAGAAACTTTCAATCCATTTAGATCACAGCCAACCATAAGTAATTTATAATCTTAAAATTTTTACATTTTATATCAAAGTTGTAAATTGATATTCTAAAAATATATTGTATAATAAAACCATTAAATTTGATAAATAAAAAATGTTCAGTATTTTACCTCAACTTTGCCTCCATAACCAGAATGCATACTGTTATAATCGCCACTATTTGAACCATTCCAGTTTGACCCATTCTGATCGAAATTGGACTAAAATTTTAAATCAAAGATATTATTTATTATAAAAGCATGATAATTACAGACAATTTAATATATTCATATATTTGGTTGTTAACGTGAATTTTCTTTTTTAGAAATATTTATACATATAGAATAAATTCACAAAAATCAGTATTTTTGTACAAATTTAGTTAATAAATTGTATTAAAACAACATATATGATCAAATTGTAATTTAATAGGTTGAAATTTTTGTATTTTTATAATATTATATTAAACTGTTTTAAACAAAAAGTTCTCATACACCATGTACTATTTCATTTTCAACTATTAATCAACATTAATTTTAAATTTGAATTTATATACACACGTAGACCCAAAAATTTTAGATGTTATAATTATATATAATTTTTTAAATATTTACCGAGCCTCCTTCTTTTTCACCAACTCCTAGCATATCATACACCAATTTCTTAGCATGCTATAAATAAATTAACAAAATTAATGTTACAGTTAATTAATAATGTATTTATACAATTATTTACCTCAACTTTGGCGGTTTCACCAGATATCCTTAATGGTTTTTCATTTTCTTGACTATTAGGGCCATCTTGAATAACTATCATTTTTGCTCCAGAACTTTCTTGCAGCATTTTAATAGTTTCACCTCCTTTTCCAATAATTAGGCCAACTTTTGCACCAGGGATCATTATTTGTGCCTACCAAATAAATGTGCTTCATAAAATAAATGTTAAAAACAATTTTTTTTTTTTTTTTTTACTTGTGTAAAGGCTGGCTGAGATGGCGGAGATGATATATTAAGACCTTCAATTTTTGCACCTCCTGTTCCTTCAACGGATACTTTATTTTGTACTATGTTTTGTATAAGTTCTTTGGCTAGTCTAAATTTTTATTTATAAAAATTAGTTGAAAATAAACAATAAATAGCATATAAACTAACAATTAAATACATACGTTATACTTTGAGCATTTCCAGTTAGGGTACACGATCGCTCTAATAAACCAGGACTATCAGGGGCCATTTGAATTTTACATCCAGTTTCAGCTTGTAGTCTACTAATTTGTCCTCCACCGCGGCCTATAACTTTGCAAAAGGTTAACGCACATAGTACATCAAATTGACTACCTAATATAAAATTGAAGAAAATTAATATTTTATACTTACTAAGTCCAACCATTTTGTCTGGGACTTTAATTTCTTCGTTTACGACGTTGCCAAATTGTGATCCAGGCCCACCGATGCCTTGGATACCGGCTGCAGCTGCTGCTGCCACTCTGGCTGCCACGGCTGCTGCTTGAGCGGCGGCTAAAGCCACCGGAGAAGTTGCTAACCTTTTTCTTTCTGGTTCTAAATAAATTAACACACATATTAATACATTTTTTTTTTTTTTAAAATTATTATTTAATAAATTAAGTACCTGAAGAGTTACCGTAATCTTCTGAAGGTCTTTTATGGGTTTCTGGGGAAATAGATCCTGTGGTTGAACTGGCTTTGGAAGATGGTTGGATCTTAGCTGCTATCTATAAACATAATTTATATAAGTTACTTAGATTTTACATGTAACATAAATAATTTGTTTTTAAATATTTAAATATGAATACATAAAATATGTGAAATATCAATTATAATATAATCAAAAAAGATAGTTTTTAGAAAATATATTAAGTAATGTTTTTAATATTTATTTGGATAAAATATTTTATGAACAATTATGTATCTAGGTGTTTAGATTTAACTAATGGTAAAATGAAAAGCCATTCATAATATTTATTAAATATAGTTTCAATTTTGTACTAAATAAAATTTAAATTAAAATATTTATCAAACAATTAAATCATCTTAGAACATGTATAGATACAGCAAAAAAATAGTTAGGTATGTACATCAAACTACTATATTATACACTAATAGATCAAATTAATTTTATAAATTGTACATCATTTAATAGTATGGGATAGAGGTAGCCAATAATTAGTCAAACAATTTTTTTTAAGTAAATTAATAGAGAATTATAAACTTATACATAAATAATTAGGTAATTCATTTAATTTGAACAAAATTACAATGAAATGTTTACAATAAATAGCGCAATGTAAATAACACTAATCATTAAATTTATCAGAATCAAAGTCAAATAATATACATTTTGTATGCAGCATTAAGTTATGACCTCATTCGATGTACATAATGTAAGATAAAACAAAATATAATTTAACAGTAATAATTTTGAATTCACGACATTAATAATCACAAATTGCTCTTAAAACTATTATCAATTTATAAATGTATAATGATGATATTATGCAAGTGTCACAAAATATTAATGAATTATGAAAAAAAAAAAAAATAATAATAATAATTAAATGGTATTTCGCATGAACATTTATTAGACCTAATGTTTTTTTTTAAATGTATTCTTAAACCGTAAAAAAAATTTTCGCCAAACAAATTTTACATTTTCAACATTTTCTTCGTTTAATGGTGTTGATGAAGACATTGTGTATCACTACTATGTTAAGACAATTTTAACACGACAAAGAAAAAATATGAATGAGAAAAAATGTTTAACGATGCACGGACAAACGGGCAATTACAACCGCAGACATGGTGGACTGCAAGTATCGCAGTCGTGCCTACGACCAAGACTAGACCAATAACTAAATATGACCACGATAGGACTATAAGGTCCCGGGTAGGTGGTGATAAATAAGTGTGTACTTAAGAATGGGTCGAATCGCCGTACAAGAGCCGAAAGACCGACGATAAACACACGTTACCACAGCGAGTGGAATTTTACCACGTACACTGTGAGCACAGGTGCGACCAATTTAGCAGGCAGTAGCACACGAGGAGGTAGGTAGGTAAGGACGCAAATAAGCGCGTCACGGTAAACAATCGCCGCCGCCGCCGCCGACGACGACGACGACGTTGTAGCAGCCACCGCTGCGAAGAATTGCCGGTAACCGCGGGCGTCGGCGGCGTGGCCGGAACGGCCGCTGTTGCTGCGACCACAGTTTCCGACCGGACAACATGGTTTGTTGCCGGCGAAGACTGCGTGCCCAATTGGTGCGGTAAATACGCGGTGTCCGGCCACGCGCCGCGCGTGTATTCGTGTACACACTATATTGTAGTTTGGCGGCTTATTATAAATGCGTGTGTGCGCGCGCGTGTATGCATGTGTACGTGTTTACTTACTTCTTTAGCGCGTTGTAGGGCCGCGGCGAATGCTTGACTCTGACTCTTTTCCGTTGGCGGATTCACCGCTGAATAATCACTCATTGTGAAACATGAAGAATATTATCGTTGACGAAATGGATGCTTCCCGCTGAAGTACTTGTCGACAATGCGCGCGTGCCGTGTATGGTGCGGGTAAACGACAGAAAACAACGAAACGTCCAGACCGCATAGACAACAAGGCGCAGGCTGACGGTACGTACAGTGGTAGTGGTTGTCGGACGGCAAAAGTGAACGATCGGCGAAGATAGTTGTGGCCGCACATACGAAATGCACAACATACAGCAAAAACGTAAGAAGTGTATATCGCTGTCTTTGTCGCGCCGTTTGATGCGTCGCTGTACTCTGTCGGATAGTCGGATGTTTACGGGCGGCGTCGGTGGTGGTGTGGGTCGGGAAAAATGCATGAAACAATAACGAAACGTGATTACCACCGTACGGCAAGGATATTGGATATTCACGAGCGCACGCGGTCATGGAAGAATAAAAAATGGTCCCGTTGGCCGGCGGTGACGACGCCATAATATGACCGCCAAATATTATGACGTCTTGAGCACTAGTGCATATCGCGTAGTAATTATACACACATGTATTTCTCGCCGACGTAATGCTACAACTGATAATCGGAATCGAATAAAATTACAAACATTTTGTTATACGACGTCTGTGCTTGTACAGTTGTACCGCGTCGGCCTTGTCGCTGTTGATTGTTAAATAAAACATACTATTATGAAAATATTATGTTTATTATTTTTTTTTTTTTTCATGACGCAACCGACCACTAGAGCCGCGAGCCGATTAATGCCTTGATTTGATTCCGGTGGCCAAATTACAGTATTCAAACAATTTGGAATTCTCAAAAGGGAGTCTAAAAATACATAGGGTTTGAGTTCAATAGGTTTTCTATGCCTAATACCAAAGACTAAATTAATTGAAAAAAAGTATATGGGGCGGCTTGAAATAGTTCAGGAAGGGCTAAGAACCCCCCCATATTTACATTTACGTGACAATAGTCAACCTAAAAACAAAACGTCAACTTTACTAAACGATGACGGAATGAAGCAAATATTTTGAACGACCGTTGGACCGTATTATTATTATTTTTATCGATTGATAAATGTCGTATTTCCCAATATTATATTCCATAAGCAATATCATAATACAATCACTATAACGTATATCACAGTAACGACAATACATTCACATACTAAATATTAAATAAAATATTACGTTTATTTTACTTTTAATATGTTTTTAGTTTTATAGTCTTCATATACCTGATTGTTTTCTCTTAATAGGTAACTATGTAACTATAAGTAATCGTTGATTTTGAAACTGACGTGGGGGCCGCATTAAAATATGCAGCGGGCGGCGGGTTGGACATCCCCAACACAAATGGCGTTTATTACTTCCACCCATGCTCATTTTAAATTGTATATTGTTATTTCTCCCCCCCCTCTCGGCAACCTCCCCACCATACTTCGAGAACTTTTTGTCTTTAAATTTGCGTAAAATTAATAATTATTTTCATGTTTTATTTTGATAAAGTGAGAGTTTTTTTTTTTTTTTTTGTAAAAAGAGTAACAATTTTTTCAAACACCTATGCAAATAGAAATTAAATCAATTGGATAATCAAAAATGTATTTTTGGTAGGTATGTATTTTTAAACTCAAATCCAATTATCATTGATATCAGTTTTATGCTAGCTTTTCCCGAGTCTATTGAACGAAAAAAAAATGTAAACAAATAAAACAAATAATTCGATTTTCGTATTACAATTGATGACAATTATCTAGTGTAAACCCTAAACCCTCTCTCATTTCTCTTTTAGGGCTTGAATACCGGGATACAAAGTAGCTTATACTATGTTATTCTTGATCTAGAAATACGTCTATGCAAAGTTTCAATTCAATCCGTTTAACAGTTTGAACGAAAAGTGATAATAACATACATAATCCATAAATCCGAACAAACATTCACATTTATAATATTGTAAATAGGATAGGATGCTGCCTATAAGATTCATTTTATTTTAGTTTTTCTATTCTTCTAAAGACTCTTAACTATCAAAACGAGGATTGTATCCTTAGTAATAGGCGATACAGAAAACTCGTGAAAAGGTGTAAATGTGTACACTTATAAAAATGAATACTCCTAAATATAATATGGGTTTATTAAGTAATAATTAGAGAAACGTGAGCTTGGTAAATTTTACCGATGTTTTTTATAAAAATAATTAATTAATATAATTATAAGTTAAATTCATTTTATGAAAAAAAAAAAAAAACGAAACCTTTCAAGTGCATAGTACGAATTACGTATACCTATCTAATTCCGGCCTCTACCAAATCATTTTGTTATTATATAAGAAATATAATAATTTTAATTTGATATCAATACCTTGGTTATGTTAAGTAATTATAATTTTATTAGTTCCAATTAAAAACATCACATTAAACTATTAAGTGGACGCTATACAGAAAGTGAAACGTATGTAACATCCGAGAGATGATGTACGCTATACCACCGTGGTTACGGTCTACCGTGACGACGGTCACTCTTTGGTTGTCTCGACGACCAGTTCGTGGAGTTACGGTTTCGTGCCAGAGATCGTTTTATTAATTTTGATTTTACGAGCGCTCCCGTAGTAGATATCTAAATACATTTCGTTAGACGTTGACGATTTATTCTTAAGTTCAATTATAGAGTTTTTCCTAATCTTCAAAAATAAGTAGGTACTATTTTGAGAAAACCAGAATTGCAAGGTCTGACCAATAAGTAATGAGACTGTTTTTTTTTTGCCACGCTTGTGGTAACACTGCGAATCTGAAACTTCGTTCGGTTAATCTCTCATCACTCCTCTATCGATACATGTGCTCGTGATTTTCATACAATAATTAGTTTTCCAGTTGTGTTGTTTTCGACAACGTGTTTGTAAGGCGTATCACAAATATGGAACAACGTAATATAAATTTTGCGTTAAACTCGGCGATTCCGTTATGGAAACGTACGATAAATTGGTGAACGTGTTCGGGTGTTTCGATGGCATAACAATTTTAAAAATGGTCGTGAAATCGTCGGGGATGAACCGCGAAGTGGGAGACCGGTTGAAGCTCGAACTGACAANTGCATCAAGATCGGCGTTTAACCGTTCGAATGTTGGCTGATGAACTTAATTTGAAACGAGAAACCGTCAGAAAAATTTTAACTGATGATTTGTCCATGAAAAAACTGTGTGCAAAAATGGTACATTCATCATGACAATGCTCCAGGCCATCGTGCCTTCAGTGTGTCGCGATTTTTGACCTCTAAGAACATCGCAGTGTTGCCACCAGCGCCTTATTCGCCGGATATGTCACCCTGCGACTTCTTTTTGTTCCCTCAAACAAAATTGGCCGTGAAAGGAACGCATTTTGAGTCCATAACTGACATCCAGAACGCCGTGACGAGGGTACTTCAGGACATCCCAGTCGAAGCCTTCCAGAAATGTTATGAGAGCTGGAAAAAATGTTGGAACCAGTGTATAGGGGTGGGAGGGGAGTACTTTGAAGGGGATCACATCGATGTATCTTAATATTTAAATATACGTATTTTATTGAATTAGTCTCATTACTTATTGGTTAGACCTCGTATACCTAGTCAACTAGTCATAAATGGTAATTTAATTATCTTTTTCATTAATTCCTCAAGTTAATGTTATAAAATATAAATTTAAAAAAGACGTCCTAGGATAATGAAGACGGATGTAGTCACTGTTATGGGTAATTTGATATATATCGGTAAGCAACAATAAACCATTGCTAACGAAAAAACGATTCTGAACGCAGTTCAGTTGATAGTGATGCTTCGACAACAAAATATGTGTCATATTATGATAAAATAATTAAATAGGCATTATATATTATCTTTAATAATATTTATTTAATACTGTACCGATTTTACCGTTTTTCCCGGTTTTTCACATTTTCTGGGAAAACTCTTGGAAAAACGAAAAAGGTTCTCTCTAAAGTAACTCCCCAGTAAGATTTCATGTTAGAAAAAGTGTAAATCATTGTAAATTGGAGCAAAATTGCGGGTAGAGAAATTCTCTACAAATAAAAAACCTTAATATTTCTCTAATGTAATTTGTACATTTTCCAGTTTTTTCTTTGTTTTTCAAAATTTTCCCCATTTATTGGGAAAACTCCNAAGTTATACTTGATACATCGGAGCAAGATTTTAGGTAGAAAAGTCTGCACAACAAATTGAGGGTTATTTTGCGATTAAAATAATCCGAGCGAGCGATGGCTTAGGTCTTCAGATACACCCAAAAGCATTTGTTTTTTCCTTGTTTAGGTAAAAGGGAAAAAAATTAAACTATTTTCTTCGGAACAAGAGATCGAACTCGGAAATCCTAGGATCATAATAGGCGAAAGTAACCATTAGATCACGACAAATATAATTTAAGAAGAACAATATTGAGTTATTTAACATAACACATAATATCAGAACTTTAAAAAGCTATAATTTCGTAGTTTAGTCAGTCCGCTCAATTCTGACTACACCATCGTTCTTAAATCGACAATATACGTATGTTCAAAAGAAAAAAAATTGAAAAATTAAATATGTTCAACATAATTTTTTTACTTAACGATCTTCATCAAAATTTTATATTAAAATTCCTTTATAAAAAAATACTATATTAAACTCAAATTTTCTTTTTTTTTACCACAAAGTTAGACTCTTAATGAACCTCTAATTAAATTTTGAAACATTTTTGTTTAAGTCTAACAACTTTACCACAGAGTACTTATCGAATAAATATTATATACAGAATTCTCATAATTAAAATGTCTATAAATATCTCAAAAATGGCTCAAATTTTTTGAAAATTTTACCGCATTTAAAAAAGGCAAATATAATTTTTTTTTTTTTAAATCTTAAGTCTCTACGAATATTTTTAACTGAATTACAACAAATAACAAAATTGAAAAATAATAAAAGCATTATTGTCAAAATTTTCCGTCTCTCTCACGTTTTATCATTGTTTTCTCAGATATTATGAAAACCGCTTAGAAAATTAAAAATGACCTCCCTAAAGTATCATCTAGACAACATTCCTTTTCGGTAATGGTGCCGCGCGTGAGCAAGATTTATGGTCGAATTTTTGTAACACAATATAAAAAAAAAAAAAAAATGTTGGATATTTATTTTATTTTCACCTAGTGAAATACTTTTTGTAGAATAGAAAAGAGAATATAATATACGTGTACTTACATAAGCCAAGAAAGGAGACGAAATTTTCGAGAGCAATTGTTGATGATTTGACTGCCGAATAAAAAAACGTTCTACAATAAAAAAATGTATGATTGAAAAATATAAAAAAATAAAATTCAGCACAGAGAAATAAACATTGTCCTAACCATTGGTTTGGAAAGCGTTGTATCGCGCAACAATATTTTATAATCACGAACATTGTTTAAGTCATTGAAACATTGAGACCATGAGTTTATACAATATAAGTATTTATTTGTTTTCCATTGATTGTCCTTAAGTCAACACTTAAGAACATTTTCCAAGCGGGTAACAATAGAACAAATTACAAGGGGATAAGTGTTTTATGAAGGGACGAGGTAGGTATCTACTAAAGTCTAAGATATATATTGTGCATCAATGTTCATAAATGTTTGATATACCACATACTGTAAGTTAACGGAACCAATAAATTATCAAACCAATTAACCAACAGTTTACAAAACTATTTTTTGAAACCCTGCATCAGTGCTGAGCGTACAATACAAGTGTTAAGGGGTGCGTATAGGCAACATTTGATGTACCTGGCTCAACAAATTTCATTCGAGCTTCCTGTATATATCATCTATAGTATTTAATGAAATCGCGGATTAAACAAATGCATTTGTTATTCTGTTGAAACCGTTTTAACAAATGTGGTCTACCAATTACATTAGATTTTTTTTTTATAATTGTTACTTCAGAAGTTTTTAATTACTTTAATATTGTTTTTCTTTTTATAATATGTTTTATGGTATTATTTAATTATCAATTGAATTATATTGAACTGTTAGTGTGGGTTGCATTAAACTAGATGAAATTATAAATTATACGTTATACTAATACACTAACAATATACTTTAAATGATTGATTTTAAAATTGTTTTTGGCGGAAAAGGGCTGTGGCGAAAACGGGAATTTTATCTTAGTTTATATCGGTCGTCTTGATAGCACGACGCGGTGTTTTGGTACAGTATAATTATTGTGTGATCAATTTTTCACATTTACGCGATGCATGTTATGATATGAAAGTACAAAATGTTTATTTGTATACCTTTTTTCTTATAAAAATAAAAATAATAAATCATTTTTGAGCAACGGCCATTGGTGGAAATTATCGTGGCACTCCACAATATTGTACTCCAGCAGTGGCTTGAGGTGTCTTAACTCGTTCAAAACGTATAAACCGAGAAATGAGCCCTTTAAATTACTAATTAGTGGGCTGAATTACGAGCTTAGACTCCTCAAGATCTCCACAATTTCTGTCAATGGCAGCGGCCCAATTTTCTCGGTATTTCGCCGGTCCAGTCCATCCCTGATAGGACTCACATCTACAAATGTAAACATTTCAAATATTATTGTGAGAATAGTAAAATAATTAAATGAGTATTAAAATCAATAATTTATTATTGAAAATAAAATATACCTAGTAAACAAGAATTTTCTGTGTTCCAAGTACAACGTTTCAAATTTTAATATAAATGTAAATATATAGGTAAATGGAATATACTTCCCTGAAAATATTTTACAATGAAATCAATATTACAAAAAAAAAAAAAAGAGCTGAAACGAGTGCGGCCCTTGTTGTAGGTGGATAGTTGGGCAAGTGAAATACATAAAGTTATTTAATTTATACCTGTAACTAACGATAAACCGTTTCTAATGAAAACCGATTCGGAGCGAAGTTGTTGGTAGTGTTGCTTTGTCAACAATATATTCGTATACAATATTTGTCACATTTTGGTAAAATAATTGCACATGCATTAAACATTTTCTTTGAAAATATTTGTTTAATTTTATCTATTTTCCCGTTTTTTTCATGTGTTTTAAATTTATTGGGAAAACTTCTTGTAAAATCGAAAAATGACCTCTCTAAAGTACCACTCCAATCAGATTATCTTTCAGAAAAAGTGTTATAATTGTAAATCGGAGCAACATTGCCGGTAGGAAAGTTGTCCACAGAAAAAAATAAACATCATTGTAAAACCATACATTTCTTCGTTTCACTTAGAATCTCAAACAAAACTGAAAACAATGAAACCGTTATTTCCGTAATCTTTCCCGTTTTTTTCTAATTTGTTTCTAACAGGAAAAATCTGAGTTGCTTTCTTGTTTATTGTTATACCTATAATACGTAATATTATATTATTATATAGGTAATTTGAAATGCGTAGTAAGAAATCCACATTTTTACAACTAAGTTAAAAATAATCAATTTTTGATACGAAATTCATATTCCAAAATGATGCTTGTTATCGATGGCTTCGATACTCGTCGGCGGCGTTGAACGTGATTGACCGATAGATGGCGGCTGACGTTACGTCGAGCGCTCTTTTATCAATGCACAGCGGCAGCAGTTATACCTATAACTACCCACACGGCGCGCGCGAACGGTGGCTGTTGCGGGCGGCACGGCTATCGCACGCCGCCGATTCTGTTAAAAGCCGACGGGCCCTTCGCGCAACGTTCAGTACACCGAACGACTCCATCCGGGATTGCTGTTTGGCACCCGGACGCGTACCCACCGTTTAGACGCTCACATCTCTCGCGCTCACCGATACGAGTATAACATTATTAATTTTTTTCTCCGATTCGCGTTACCCCGACGTAACCTAACCGTACCGTACCGTTCGCGTATTCAAAAACACCGGTTTTGTAAGCCGGCCGTCCCGTACGGAGTGAAGATCGTTTACGACGAGGTTAGCCGTTTTTCTTCTCGCGTTCGCGCAATATTCGCACATTCGGTTTAGTCGCGTACGAAATCGTGTCTTAGGCACGGTCCGTATTATAATATAGCTGATGTTCTTGTTACCATGATTTATAACATGATACTATAACCACGGTACACCACCTGTTACACGGCGGCTATGGCGATAATAATAATAATAATAATATGACGGTCGCAATACCGGCGGTAGTTGTCCATCACACCACGTTTTGACGGTCACCTGTTGCTCGGCGGCGGCGGCGGCGGCGGCGGCGGCGACAACGCCGGCACCATGTCTTCGCACAGTAGTTCGATGCGGACGTTCCGGAGTTCCGATTCTACCAGCGAAATCGGTTCGTCCGAAACGTCGTTTTCCGAACAGCCGTACTTTGCCCTGTGCTCGCCCAGGTCCAAGTCGTCCATAAACGTGTCCAACAACAGCAGCAGTAATAACGTCGGTGGCATTGTCCCGGCGTCTGCGGCGTCCGGAGGTCCGGGTAGCGCGACCGGTAGCGGCTCCGTCACCAGCATCAACAGACAACAGCAACTACAACATCTTCAACAACAACAACAACAACAGCAACAGCAGCAGCAACAACAACAACAACAACAACAACAACAACAGCAGCAGCAGCAGCAACAACAACAACAACAGCAACAACAACAGCAGCAGCAACAACAACAACAGCAACAACAACCGTCAACGTACCATCATCAGCCGTGTCGCCGGTCGTCCAGCGCCAAGGCGGCCAACAAGCCGCGGCCGGTCGTTCGCCGAGACTTGGGCCACGGAAATTCGTTCCCGGAGTCACATCTGCACAAGACGCCGCCGGGAGTCGGTTCGTCGTCCACTTCGTATTACACGCCACCGCGGAGCCCGTCGCTGAGCGTCACCACGCCGACCGATTGTCTGCCGCGCCGCAGTCCCACCACGCCGTCGTCCACGGTATTTAAGTTTCCGCCATCGTCAGCGTCCGCGTCTTCGTCATCCGCCGGCGGCTCGGCTATAGGCCACCATTACGGTCGTCACTCATCCACCAGCACCAATCCAAACACCCCGAGGACCCTGCCCAGGAGCCCGTCGACCGGCAGTGCCACCACCACTTCATATAACACAAACAGCGATAGCGCAGGCAATACCCACAGGTCGGTCCCAATACAGTGTGTCTTTAAGTATTTTAGCATGTTATCCTTGATACGATAGACGCAGAAGCGAGGTGTAGGATTATTAGGCGTAGTCATTGGTGTAAACAGGGGAGTGAGAGGGTTAGCTCACCCCAAAACTCAACCAATGCATGTATATCAATATATTATATAACCGTGACGTTGACGAACGATATTCAATGTCAGATTGAATTATTGTTGATGCTATGCAATAATTGATCAATACTAACAACATCGCCGCTGTGCAAGCTAACGGTGATTATAATATGAGCGAAATATTTATCTTTTACTACATTATTGTGTGCAGTATGTTTTTAATGAAATACTGTTTGTTTGTTTAAATATGTTTTTAATGAAATATACATTATAAATACGTAAAAAAACGTAAACACTAAACGGCTCAATTATAATATGTGTGTATTCAATAGAGTACTACGTATTTATGTCGTATGTGTTCAATTCTATAAATCATTAGTACCTACCTAATAAAAATAATCCTAAACAAACCGAAATCCTGTTCAAAGATTTCAGAGTTTTTTAATGTTCAAAAACTACTCCAGCGAAATTCACTTATACTACGCGTTCAAATTAAATCTAATCAACGTCAAACTAAGAGCCCATAATACACCTATGCAAGGAAAATAATACATTCATTTAAAGATAAAAAACTTTAAAAGCAAGTAGACACTTTGTTAAACTTGTACTTGGCCTACTAAACAATGTGCCAAAATCTACACTAAACTGTGAAATTTCAATAAATCTAAACAATACTTATTAATATATGGTTGATATGCTAAATCTGCGATGATTGATTACTCTATTATGTCTACTACTTTTCATTTTGTGTTATGCTTTTACCGTGAATAATAATTTATTGCGTATGTTAATATGTTATTCCATTAAACTTTTTAAATAATCAACACAGAAATATGTAAACAATAATTAATCATAGTTACCGTGTTTAATTTAATTTAATTCAAATGATTTAGAAACTCCAATTATTTCACCAATGGTCCAAGGTCCAACCTCAGTGGTGAATCGGGCCGTATAATCTACACTTTTTATTCTTTTGTATTGGTAATACGTAATGTTTCAATTGTTCTTGTATTTACTTACTATATTTTTCTTTTTTTTTTTGGATTATAAATTATTATCTCATCTTATCTTAATGACTAATAACTTTACTTGTAGTGCACTTATCAGTATAGGAGGAAGTGGGGAGGGGGTTAATTTTGCAATCATAACATAAGTCACTTTCCCGTAAATTGCGCCAAAGATAAATCGTATACCTGTTATGTCAATAATGTGGTAAACTACATTTAATTACTTATTTTATATTCACAACACTAGTGACAAATACCTATATTATTATGAATTTTTTAAACGCTGAAAAATAAGTAGTTGTCGGAGACATTTCGGGCGGGATTATAACTCATGCTGCAGCACTTAAAGCGTCTTATAGTGAATGTCCACTGCTCTCTATATTAAAAAAGTTCTCTGAGTAGATTGGCCAAATCTTCTTCTAAACTTACGTATACAATAATGTAACTTATGACTTATAATAGACGAATTTCGTAGTTGAATATTATTAATACACGTTTTATAATTGATCAAAATAGTATCATAACAATGTTAAAACGATACTAAGAAAACTCGTGTAAATTGTTATTTTGCAGAAGTCATTAACTTTATTAATATACACATATGATAATAACGATGTTAAATCTGTTATAGACACATGCACATATGTTTACGCCGCAGGGAACAACATCGCATATTATAAAGAAATAAAAATAATACGCAGGAAGAAACTGAGCATCAGTATATAAATCTTAAATATACTATTTTTTTTTTTTTAACGTCATAATGTAAACATTTTACTTAATTTTTTAAAAGAGAAAACACGAGTTTATAATATATTTTAACGGTTCGACATACTCGTATTATTTTATATTAATATTCAACGGTGCTCTAGGAAATAAAAAAAAAAAAAAAAAATGAAGTATTTCGAAATTCATTTGATCGCGATGCGAGATTTCAGATCGTAAAAGTCGCCTCAGTTTAACTATATGTAGGTACTAGTGGTACTAGTGGTACCTATACGTATATTAAGTCAAATCACGTATTATACGCGTCTGAACTTTTGATTTATGCAATTTTAAAGTTTATATTACACTAGGGTATTATTATAGAAGTTCCGAATTAAATTTTCGCGAAAACATTGAACGCAGCGGCTTAACCGGACGGGATCGAGGATATGTGCAGCCACCCCCTTCCCCCTCCTGGAATATTTTTTAAACGTATATAACCTATAAGTCCTATATATCATGTTTTTCATACGTATATAATTTATATACATACTGTATAGGTAAATTATTATTTGCATAATTTTAATTTATTGCACGTCTGATATAGTTGTTACCATACCTATAGGTTATAATATAATAATATATATATAATATTATGTACGACACGTTCCTATATTATATCCGTTACAGTTGTGATAAGATATTATATTATATATTAAACGGTTGAACACTGCAACGGGCATGTGACATTTGCCGGCGTAAGACCGTTCCGAGAGTTTTGCGGTTCTGGGTGTTGGGTCATAATATAACCTCAAAACCGTCTATACAGGTATATACTTACCGAACCGCGATGCGGAAATTAAACTACGTACTAAAATAATTTAAATGCATTTTGACGACGTCAAACTCGGGTACTTAATAATCATAATGTACTATAGGTATTCGGATATATTATAGGTACATATTTATAGGCAAACCTGACCTCACGCTATATATCTTTTCCAAACACCGCACGGTGTTACAAAATGCTGAAGTTTACGCTCCGTTTTTAAAAATATATTTGCTAATAGTAGGTATCCAACACATAATATAAATCTCTTTTCTGCATTGTCGATCGGGTTAGAATGTTCATTCATATGACACAGAACTCGTTGATAAAGTAAGAGCTAGATGTAATATCGTATAAAAATTAGGGATTACAGATTTGTCAATAATATTTTTTTAGTTTAATTATGCGCTCTTGACGGTTACCGTTTTCTAATTGGTTTAAGATTCGGTTTAAGATATGCAACCGTGAATATTACAAAGATAGTGAAGGTAGATGATATCTCTTTGTATTTATATTATATTTAACCTATGGGAGTAAGATACAAGACTAACGTCTAAATTTAAAAAAAAAAAAACAAATTCTTTTACATTATCTTTGTTTTAGTTGATTTCTTTGTGTATATATATAGGGATAAAGCGAAACCGTAATATTTATTTTGAATACATTTTTGGGGTGGAAAGCTAATTTCAATCGAATCGATCGTTCGATTTTACCGTTTGTCTCATTATGATATTTCTTACCAGTCCTTATTTGCCGCGATTTAAATGTACGTTAGAGATAAGGTGTCTATTTAGTTCCTTTGCTAACATAGGAAAAATATTGCAATCATATAATCATGTTCTATTATCTAATGCAATCTAAATAATTTAGCATCCAACAGATCCATTGTTTATTTGAATTTTGGAAGCCGGGGTTATGATTTCTATAGGAGCAGCGCTACACTGCCTACTCTAGTTATTATAATTATTCCGGATTGAACTCTGTAATAATATTATTGACAGTGACGGCAGTTGCATATTGTACATTATTCAGTACTACCTATCTGTGTTCTCATTACTGTATGTTTAAACTAACAGCACCGTGTGCTATACGAGTTCTATTATAGATGCTACAAAACAAAACAAAAAAACAAAAAAATGTTTAGTTTAAATGTATTTTTCATTTAGTTTAAAATAAAACCCCGCGACAATATATTATACAATATATATATATAGATAGTAAATACGTTTTAAACATTTAGAACAATATGTGATAAAATATCGTGACCACCCACGTACCCATCATCACTACTTCTATAAATAGATGACGCGACTGCGTTAAAACCGAATCCGTTTGGCTGTCACTACCTATGTATACTATTATAATTTATTTTATTGACATGCGAAAAATACCTACGTCTGGTAAATAATGATAATGTTTAAAGTAAATATCTAAATTATTGCAAGAGATAACAATGTTATGATTATAACATAGAACTTTATAGGTTTATACGTAGGTATACATTATTTGACGAGATAGACTATCTAAATAATATCACACACCTACCGAATAAAAATTATGTACACGTCTCGCGAAATTAAAATGTCTATAAATAGCTCAAAAATAGCTGAAGGTTTTTTAAAACCTTATCACGTCCAGAAAAGGTAAATAGGTTTTTGCGTCCAGTGATTGAACAGTAAAAGGATTAAATTAAAATTTTTTTCTGTGAATTTGATTTGTTTTTAAATTATAAACGTACCAACATATTTTTATTTAAATGCAATTTGTATAAATATAAAGTTATGCACATAATATTGTACAAAAAGTAAAATATGAATTGAAATTACACAAACATATAACTATACAATTAGATGGCTTCGTTATTATTTAACACGAAAACAAATTATATATAAATTAGCGATAAAAATTAAATCAGTTTATTACATTTTTACAACAACGGCCATTAAATATAGAGTAAATTAAATTCTCGAATAATAATCTTATTAAAATTTGTTGGTACGTTATTTATGTAAATTAGAATAATCTGTTAAGCCGTATATGTACCTATTATACTAAAGTAAAATACAATGCAGACAAAATGCCCAGGCAAAATGATTTAGTGCAAATTGGAAACTTTGCACTGTAGAGTAATACCATTAAGTTTTCACTAGAAAACCATAGTCAATCGTTTAGCATACCAGAGTAGGTATAACAAAAGTCGTGAACGAATTTAGTTAAAATGTACAAGTATATAATATACGTATATTACCTGGATATCTGGGAATTCGGGATGGAGATATAAAGCTTTTCGCTTTCTGCTATAATTCTTACCATTAAAACATTAACATGTAGGTATCCAGGAAAAAATGAAAATGGCAGTAAGAAAACAAAAATAACAACTAAAACACATTTTTAGATTTTGAGTAAAACTAAGAAGCTATTAGTTTTACAAAGATGTGATTTTATTCTCGGGAAAAACTTTTCAGGACAGTAAAATTTTGTGATATTTTCATATTTTACATTATATTTTTGCCCAATGATATTTTATTAAAAACATTTAGCGACATTTTCAACAGTTCACTCCCTATAGGTATTTTTAGATTCTGAGTGAATAGAGAAATACATTGGTTTTACAATGATTTTTACTTTTTAATCTGAGAACAACTTTTCTACCAGAAAATTTGCTCAGTTTTTCAAGTTCACTTTTTCTGAAAGAAGTGGGGTGGGGGGAGGAATAATTTGAAAAGGACATTTTTTGATTTTGAAAACAGTGTGGAAAAAATGGAAAAATTTCGGAAGTGTATTATTTTCAAATCGTAAATATTACGGCCATTCAAAACATGTATAACTCCTCACAGAATCATTTTTTGTTAGAAATTTTAATCTTTGCGTTCAGAAATTCATTAAATTTTCTCTCTAGGTTCTCAAATTCTTATCCTCAATAGTGGCCCACCAATCGTCCGAAGTATATATGTTTTTTTTTGCTTGATTTTTTTTTATTTTCTCGGTTACATTTCCAACAAGGAAAAAAAATGACTAAATATTTGGAATCGTTTTTGTTTTGTTTGCAGTGATTCATCATTTTATACTGTAAATAAACTAAATAAAACTATTCTTTCTTAACTACCTACCTACAACAGTAGCCATACTATGAGCAATATCTTAATAAACCTAACCTAACCTTTTTCTTAGATTCTGAGTGTAGCGAATGTCTTGCGTGAAGAATGTATTGATTTTACAAAGATTTTTTTTTTCACTGTGTACAAAAATTCTACCAAAAATCTTGCTCAGATATATACGCGCGGCACCATTATTGAAAAAAAATGTTGTTCAGATGGTACTTTAGGGAGTTCATTATTTAATTTTCTAAGCTGTTTTCATAATATCTGAGAAAACGAGGATAAAACGTAAGAGAGACGAGAAATTTATCAATTTTGTTGTAATTCAGTTAAAAATATTCGTAGAGACTGACTAAATTACGAAATTATAGCTTTTTAAAGTTCTGATATTATGTGTTATGTTAAATAACTCAATATTGTTCTTCTTAAATTATATTTGTCGTGATCTAATGGTTACTTTCGCCTATTATGATCCTAGGATTTCCGAGTTCGATCTCTTGTTCCGAAGAAAATAGTTTAATTTTTTTCCCTTTTACCTAAACAAGGAAAAAACAAATGCTTTTGGGTGTATCTGAAGACCTAAGCCATCGCTCGCTCGGATTATTTTAATCGCAAAATAACCCTCAATTTGTTGTGCAGACTTTTCTACCTAAAATCTTGCTCCGATGTATCAAGTATAACTTATTTTCTGAAAGAAAATGTTTTCTCCGTGGTAATTTGGAGAGGCCTTTTTTAATTTTCCCCGGAGTTTTCCCAATAAATGGGGAAAATTTTGAAAAACAAAGAAAAAACTGGAAAATGTACAAATTACATTAGAGAAATATTAAGGTTTTTTATTTGTAGAGAATTTCTCTACCCGCAATTTTGCTCCAATTTACAATGATTTACACTTTTTCTAACATGAAATCTTACTGGGGAGTTACTTTAGAGAGAACCTTTTTCGTTTTTCCAAGAGTTTTCCCAGAAAATGTGAAAAACCGGGAAAAACGGTAAAATCGGTACAGTATTAAATAAATATTATTAAAGATAATATATAATGCCTATTTAATTATTTTATCATAATATAACACATATTTTGTTGTCGAAGCATCACTATCAACTGAACTGCCATTATAATCGTATTTTCGTTAGCAATGGTTTATTGTTGCTTACAGATATACATTAAATTACCTATAAAAGTGTCTACACCCGACTCTATTAACTTAGAACGTCTTTTTTATTATAACATTGTATTTTTGTTTTTTAATATACATTTTCCCTTGATAGCAGAAGATTTAAGTTTTGAATAATCTACACTCATTAATTTTTTTGATGGTCCATTAAAAAAAAAAACTAAAATTATTTAATGAATGCATACCAATAATTCATATTTATGTAACTTATTTCTAGAAAAATTATTATTTTTATTAAACATTTTTACGAACTTGAAAATAAAATATCAAAAGATACATTAGATTGTTGTTACATAATTACCTGAAGTATTAGTTAAGTTTTCTATCGCCATTTTTTTCTTTTAATTTCATCTCTGACACCTCTGAGAACCAAAACTAAAAATCTAGTAAGTTCTTATTATAAGATGTTCTCTGATAAGAAGTATTACCTTAATAGCTTTGACATTTTTTTTTTTTAGGACTTCATTTAGTTTTTATGTATTTACAAATAAAATTCTAAAAATATTGTGAAAAGAAAATGTTTTAAAACTAATAAGTCTATAATAGTATTCACAGTCTCTTTTTTAAAATTACTGTAGGTCGTTTTATATAACGCATGTCTTCTGTATAATTTTTATGTTGAGCGCTATAGGTATTATTTATTTGTTTAATAGATTCTGATTTTCAATGGAATATACAAATAATTGAAAATATTTTCTTTGAACAACTAAAAGAAATATTTAATTCGCTTTGTAATAATTATGGGGGGAGACGCCATTTAACTAAAGTTTACCCTACCCCACCGTCCCTGATTTTCGTCATCAAATATGCAATCTTTGCCATTCAAAATCTTAATTAAGTTTACGCAGTGTGTAATGAGAAAAATTGATGGATAACATATATTCGTGTACAATAGTACACGGAGATTAGTTAAATATTATTAATAAGCTGTTCATTATATACACATAGGTCGGCGTTCGATTTGACTGAATGCACAGAAGAAGATCCGTCCACTATACCGGCGTCGCTTTCTCGACCATCGTCGCCCAGAGGACGAGGTCTGGCTTATCTCGCGTCACGCCGGAGCAGTCGCGATTCTCAATTTTCCAACGAAGAACTAGCGCCACTCAACTTCAACGCTACGGCTCGTGGGAGGCAAAGAAGAACGTCCAACTTTTTGGAGCTCCCAGGTTAAACAACATTATATTATTATCTCGTAGACACGCGGTATTTTTTCATTGTGACACAAATATAGGAATTATAGGAGTGTGGTGCTTGTGGGGTTAAGGTTTAGACTCCTCCCAAATCACGTCCTTATTAAAAAAGTACTAAATGTATATAATTATTTCTAATCAATACTATGGAGGACTTTGGCCCTGTCCTCCTAAATTACGAGTATTTGGTCTATTTACTTCTATGGGTTTGTGATTATATTAAAACGTAGTAGAAGAGACGCATCATGTAAAGAAAAAGGTAAAAAAAAAAACTTGTATTAAATTTAATACAAGTTTTTTTTTAATCCTATGGGTAATTTAGAGTTTAGAGCGTGATTTAAACTATAGGTACGTATAAAAGAACCGCATAATACTGTTGTTTAGCAATTTGTCTTTTGTGGTTAATTTCAACACGCAAATCGACGTTTTGCATGGTAATGCGTATTTTCAAGAGTATTACTAAATTACACGATGTTAAAGTCAAAAATAATTATGTCGCGGTCGTATTGCTAGGTTAAGGCACATAGTGGTTTCAATTGTATTTCAACTGACCAAAATAATAAAATAAAATATTAAATTAAAAGTTATCAAAATTGGTGTAGGTTATTTCCTTGTCTGACCTACCCAACTTCCTAAAACTTTTAAAAAGCAAAATTTTTAATATACCATAAGAAATTTGAATTTATCACCTATTGCTGTCATCAACTATTTTTGACATAATGTGATATGTTAATTTATATCTAGAAAAATATTATTCTATAAATTTCAAGTTGATCGAACTACTAGAAGTTTGTCAAAATCCGATCAAAAATGTTGAGTTTTATACTCATGATTGAACTAATATAATCATGGTTATATAAATGAACATCAGCTAAAATTTTAATTAGATTGTGTTACTATTTGATGATATTTTTTTTTTAAATAGATAAGGTCATAAATTAATCCAATCTATTAGTACTCCAAGTTGTGTTTTCTTCAAATGTATTTTATTTTTGAGTATATTCTAAAAAAATTTTCACTTTACTTTTTTATTTTTTAATACCTAAACATTTCTATTTCAAATTTTCAAAATTTTAATTCTGAATAAGTCCTTTATAATCAATTCTTTTAAATGGATTTTATTATGTAGGTACACAATTTAGACAGATTTATTAAATGTGTTAAAAATAACTATTTACACTTACAATTAAATTAAAATAAAATATAAAAATAATTTCAATAAAATTTAAAGTTTAACATTATACATTAATATATCTGAAATAGGATTCGAAGACGAAGAAATGACCTTAATTTTTGAAAAATAATACTTTTTTTTCAATAAATATACATTTTATCAATTCTACCAATGTGCTTAAATATATGCCTCGGCTGTGTCTGCAAATATTTACTAAATAAAATATAGAATAATATATTTGAAAAAAATAATTTAATTTCGAGTAAAAGATGAAACGAGACATCATATATTACCCAAGTTAAAATATTTTCATTAAACTAATGTAATCTCTATAATATCGGGGGCAAACAGAGTCGAGACTCTTTGTAATAAATATAATTACTTTGATATCATACACACAATAACTGATGTAGAAAATATTGCATTTGTATTTTTTCGAAGAATATATTATTATTATAAAAAAATAAAATATTATAAAAACATACACATATTCATTCAGCGTGTTAAAAAATAAAATTATATGATATANTTCATTTTATAATTTAGTTATATAATAAAATCAATTCTGTTAACTTTTGAATTATTATTACAACAGTTTTAAATGTTTTAATGATTTAGTTCTACAACTGGAAGTGATGACGGTTATTGGATAATAATTGGCTTCGTGTGAAAATGTTAAACTCATTTCATTAATAATTGATAATTATTAATAAGTGACAGTTTTCTTTTAAAGAGTTGTATGATAAAATAATACAAAAATGGTAACCTCATGAACTAAACATTTAACTCTCGTATTGACTCGCTTATTTTAAATCATCCATAGACAAAAGTATTATAATATTTTCAAAACTCATTATGAATTTTATTATAAGTCAATTTTCTTCTCGTTCACTTTTATCTCAACTATTTGAGTTCGGGCACTCTCATTCTAAACTTTCATTTCATCTGATCCCCTAAATTCCATACATCGGTTGTGCTCATAACATTCTCAGTCGTGTCACACCACTTCTTTTTTGGTCTTTCTTTTCACCTTTTTTTCTACGTTTCTTTTCATTACATATCTTACTGCTTCAAATTCCACTCCCCGTGACATACCTAATCCATCCCAGTGTATTTTCTTTCTTTTTTTATTCTATTGAAGCCACGCCTAAGCCTCCTCTTATGCACTCATGTCCTTATGTCGTCACTCTACTCATACAATTAAGTATTTGGAAGTTTTGTTGAAAATAAAGGTAAATACTTGCTGATGTTGAAATATGGTGATGGATATTAGAGAAAAAAAAGAATGAAAAATTGTGAATATTTTGAATAAAGTTGATTGCTGGTAGATTTTGGTAGAAACATAAATCGCGTTGGCGTACCGTAAATATTTGTCCGTTTTCTATAATTCTTTTTCCCGGGGTTTCCCAATTATTATGAAAATCCATTAAAAAATCAAAAAATGGGTTCTTTAATGCATTAACTAGATTTAAAATGCAATCACAGAGGTTTTTTGTTATTTTTTGATTGGTAAAAGATTTCTGGAAGAAAAGTTGTTTATAGGCAGAAAAAATATTATATAAAATATAAAAATAGCATTTTTATTTACGTCATAATTTCCAATGGAAATATTTTACATAGCAATAAAACAAAAAATGTCCAAATGTTGATATTAAGTAAATCTAATAATCACAAATCGATATTATTTAAATTGTCGTAAATATGTTATGCTACAATACTACTGGTACAAAATAATTAAAATACTTAGCTTGTGATGTTTTTATACCAGCATTGTGATGATATTTACATAATTACAAATATTTGCACAAATGTTTAAGAAAAAGTAAAATTTTGAAAATAGTTTATTGTTTTTTGTCTATTAAATGTATGACTTTATTAATTGGGTTTGAGTATTTAAATAACATAAACCGATATGAGAACTCCTACTATAACAGTTAATGGCTTAACTGATATCTGATGCAGGCTGTCATTGTTATATGAGTAAGTAAAATTAGCAAAGTTTATTATGTATAGTTTAAAGTTTTGTGAAAATAGTTTTGCTTTTGGTTTAAATTGAAAAAAAAAAATCCAAAACTTAGTTGACAGCTGATGACGTAGGTACTGTTACTTGATCTTATGTTTAAAGTTTTAAACGAAATTCGTATACCTAACTAAAGAAAATATTATTATGATTACATCTGTATAAATTGTATTTGTAGGTTCTTCGCGAATATTGGGTAAACATAAATTTAATTTCATATTTTCAACGATTTTATCAATAAAGCGAAATCTAGTAAATATAATATTAGATAATTTATTTCTTAAAATTAATTTTTAATCGTAGCATAATCTGCAATTTTTTTAAATTTAATTTTAATAATAAAATTGATGGTATTTATTTCGTGGGTTCTGATGAAATTAAACATTTAATTTTTAGTTACCTGATTATATTTATTTGGTGTATCACAAATTATACTAAAAATAATATTATAGATCGTATTTTTTTTTTCTTATACTTGTATTTATTAACTGAAGACTTGAAGACATTAATATGTGGGTGATAAATCCTCATAATCCTTTCACTTAGACCTAATCGTAGCCATAAGTAAATTTCGTCTGAGCTTTGTGTTGTAATATACAATGTTAAGAATAAAAAAACAAATTAACTAAAAATATGTTATTACTAACATTCCCGCGCTTGGCATTGCTCGTGGCAACTTGAATTATTATTATTTTACCCATATTAATTTTTGGTTTTTGCTGTGACAGTATTAATTGAAAACAAATAAGTGGAAAGTGGGTTATCCACTTTTGGCTGACTAAATGTTTTTTATTGTGAAATTCGAACAGTACAAATAATAGTAATAATAATAATAATTATTATAATAGTTTTCTTTTCCGTAACAACAAGGAAACCCTCGAATAAACAAAAATAAATAAATAAGCAATTAGATATTCGTAACAAATATATCTGAAAACCCCTTTTTTACCCTTAGGGGTTGAATTTTCAAAAACCCTTTCTTATTGCACGTTGAAAGTATTAGACGAATCACTATTCCAAATTTCAAGTGCGTACGTTGATTAGTTTTTGAGATACAACGATAAGTGACCAGTGGTATTTGGATTTTATTTATATATATATATATATATATATATATGTATAGATTTATTTTATACAAAAATTCTTTCCTTAATACGTTTTTCTGAACAACAGTTTAATTATTTAGTATTCTAATGTTATATTACTATGTATGATATGAAATAAATATAAGAGTATATTAGATAAATGTTTTATGTTTTACTACACATTGAAAATATTAAAATTAACTCTCAAGTTACTTTTCTATAAACTTATTTAGGAAATTTAGCATTTCGAGTACAATGTGCCTACCACTGTAATAAGCTATCAAACATCAATCGTTGAATAATTATAAACATCGATTATAAGATTGTCTTATTTTGTTTCCAATTACACAGGTACCACATACGCAGATACACGTTCTAATCGTCGTCTACTTTACTGCTCTTCAAATGTAGCTAAAAATTTTTTTTTGTAATTTTCTGTGCGATCTTATACAATATATTTATATAATCAGAATTCTTTTATTATATTGCTTAACTAGAATATAATTTCCGGTAATCCCTCGAGGAAAATTGCAAGCCGTCTGTTTACTGGATATTTCTCACTTGATGTCTTCAATCAGAAAAAAAAAAATATAAAAAGTAATCCTAATTATAAATTCTAGACACATACGCACATGAAAAATATAAATGTATTTTGGCTGTGGACTATTTCTTTTTTTATTGTTCCAACCCGTACTCGTTATGACGTATGCGTATTGAAATAATAATTTTTATGAATGTGAAAAAATACGAAAGTCACCGAGCTATTTTCAATAATGTTGCTTGATAACTTATTTAAATCCCTAGCAGTACACAGGTGACACCTGGGAAGTTTATGGGAGTATCTTTTAGAACTCACCGGCCATATATAGGAAGCTCTAAGTTATTATACCAGCTCTAAGCTGGTATTAGTATAAATATAACACTACAATTTGCATACATAGTTTATTTTTTACGTACTTGATATCTTCATAATTTTATGCCACTAAAAAGTACGCAGTTTTTCCGGATTTGCAATACATACATAAATTGTAGAATAAATCCATAGCTATTTAATAGGGAAAACAATGTTTGCGATGGATTGAAACTGTTGCGTATACACAAATAGTAACAGTAGTCTCTTATAGAGATATTTGATTTTTACTAACGACATTCAATCATTTAGCAATTTAGCAATACATTTGATAAATAAATTATGATCTCGACTTATTATGAACTAGCTATTATTGTAAAAACTTTCAATATATAAAGTTACCTATAGTCACTTAACTTAGGCCATTTAATTTTTGTTGCAAACAATTTTATAAGATTTTCCGTAAATTAATGCTAATGATACATTGAATACCATAATTATTTAAATTAATTCCCGATTCAAAAATACATCGATGCCTGGGACGGTCTATGTTGTTCGGTAAATGATTAGTGATAAAATGCGTTGTAATCAATCGAGTCTTATAATTGTATTATTATACAGGTGGATTATTTATAGCTAGATGGATTTTTAAAAAACTTTTTCGATAAATTTATTAAATTATTACGCTCTAAAAATTTAATTTCGGGTATTTGTATTATGGTATCATTTGTTTAAATTTTTGCCTAATTTTTTAAAGAAAATAATCGAATTTAATGTTTATTAGAGCGAGTTTTTATACCGCGTGATAGCTGCAAATGATGAAGATTATCCAAAAGCAAATAACTTACACTATATGCGCCATGCGTACCCAAAGATAATGTCACGAGAATATTCCATTAAATTAAACTATTATAATATTATACATAGTTACCTACTATAATATAGTTAATTCTACTTGAATAACTTTCAACACCATTTTTTTAACAACTTTAAAACCTTATACATAACAATTTTACAAAACAAACTTTTATCCTAACGATGTTTGTTTTTAAATATTAAATATTTATTTTCACGGGCGTATTTTCATAGTTTATTTATACAAGTTT
This sequence comes from Cinara cedri, assembly GCA_902439185.1. Taxonomy (NCBI): domain Eukaryota; kingdom Metazoa; phylum Arthropoda; class Insecta; order Hemiptera; family Aphididae; genus Cinara; species Cinara cedri. The sequence goes on along the minus strand of CABPRJ010000476.1, from coordinate 6,016,181 downwards.
CATTAATAATTCTAGTTATTGAGTAACAATTTTAGGCAAATAACTCAATTTGTATGAATTTTATTGTTTTTACGGTTTAAGTTATTGTAAAACCAAAAGTGACACGGAGGTAAATCATTCAAATATAATAAGGAACAAATAAACTCCTATAAATGATAAGAAGAAAATCAATATTGATAAATTTATTAATGGTTAAACGTAAAAAATTGCATACAAAACAATTTTTTCAAGGGTGATTATTTCGAGTTGATGATTTAACAACATTTTGTGAATTTTTAAGTTTCGGGGCTAAAAACTTTGTCAGCATTGATTTTCTCTTTATTAACTATTGGAACTAATTTACTTACTTACTAACTAACTTACTATAGTCTGAAAAAAAAAATTCACTCAAATTGTATTATTTGTAAATCCTTAAATCTTAATTAAAAATCTAATCCAATTGTTTTCCTTTTGAAATAAGTTTCAAATGTATTGTTATAATGCATTTAAAATGCAAAGATATGCCGGCGAAAATCACATTTTCTTTTGCTCTAACCTTACTATACCTTTATGTTTGTCAGTGTATATGCATATCATATGCATCGATATGGTAAACAAATCAAATTAATAAGCTGAAAATTAAAAAAAAAAAAAAAAAAAAAAACAACCGTGATTATAAAAGATATAATTGGAATACCTACCTATACTTATCTGTTTCCTACCTACCTGTAAACGACCTGACCATTGTAAACGTGAAAGGGTTGAAATTGCATGCATGTAGGAACATACACGTGGTATAATATAACAAGAAGATAAATATTGTTTTATAATATTCGATGAGAAACACTTAATTTTTGTTTCAAAAAGTTTGTTAAGTCGGCAAAACGAAATTTATATTAATTTAGACGAATAACCTTCACTCACCTCCACTTACTCGGAATATCAATAACGAAATTTGAAGTTTAATTATTAAATTAACGAAATAAAATTATTTTATTATACATTGTTAAAACAAAGTTAATATAACACAATAAAAACAACTCTTCGAAGTAAAAACATGTACAGTATAGTCAATATAGTGTATACATCAATTATGAATTACTACAGTATACAGTTAGGGCAATACAAGTATAGAATACTGAGCTATTGCAGAAACACGATAATGTGATATAAATTTCGATTTGAATACAGTGTCGTTTAATATAAACTTTAAAATACATATAATTAAAGATCGGAGATAATTTCTAAAACCAAAATCATTTAAATGGAAATAAATGATATATAACAGTTGAATTATCTAGACCAAGATAAATAAACAACGAGTTTGTAATTAGAAAAAAAATGCTAGATATTGAGATAATTTTGTTCATTGAAGTAATCGCAAGAGGCATAAAATTAAATTCTTAAAGTAGGTAGTGAAAGTGTACCGTATTATTTTGTACACATTTCGCATGATTGTTGTTAAAATGGTAGTTGAAACCTTATCGTCTATATATTAAACCGGATATACAAAGAACATATTTTTTCTATTATTATTATCATTTTGTTTTCGTATTTTTATCATTGCAGAGTTAAACACTGCTAAAAGTAACTTTACTGAAGGTGAATTTAGAATTTGTAGAATCGATTATCGGTTTATAAAGGCTAATTAAAAATCTCGGAATACCGTCAATAAACAGTCATATCATTATTAATTAATCATAACTTTATTTTCTTACTATTTATTTTCTTATTTTTAAACTATTCTGATATTTATCTTGTTGTTTTTTTAATGTTAATTACGTTTCCTTTTGTTTTTAATAAAAAAATTAACTTATTAAAAAATATAAACTGTTAATTTGCACCATTAAAACTTCATCTCTAGTGAATTCATGCCTCATTCAGGTCCGATCTGCATTGGGAATTGTAGGTATATTCCAGTAGAATGATAAAATAAAATAAAAACGAAACAGTAGTAAATAGGAAATTATTTAGAGTCATATTTGATTTATTTTTAAAAATACACATTTTTGACAAAAATGCAATACTTTTTTCAATTTAATGAAAATAATTAGTATATTTCTGGTTTAATTGTGTATGTTGGTTGTTGGAACAATAGAATAGCTGTAAAATAAAAAATAAATTATTTGATATATAAAGGTGAAAAGTTTTGAAGATACACAACAAAAATGAGCGTGGTAGGTACGTTAAGAAAACCTAAATTGCCCATTACTTAAAAAATAAAAATGTTAGACCCTTCTTTTAAGAGGGTTTCTCCGTCACTTTTGGTGTACTTTTGGAAAACGATGGCCGGTCACTTCCCCCGGAACACGTTGTGTAAATGACGATTTGAAAATAATTATCTGGATCGTTAATTTACCTTTGTTTAAAATGAAATTATCTCTATCAGGCTATAAAACACACCACTTTTGGAATAATAGTTTTTTAATATGACTGCCAGCCGCGGATATCTTTGAAGTAAACGTTATATTTAATAACCGCGAAACGTCGCGTACAACAGTGAGTCATAATAAGTCAGGCAGTTCCAATTTAAATAATGTTAAACCGATGATGTTTAACGAAAACATTTTCGGGCGGAACCGGGACTCGTCTCCGATTCGCCTCTGGATAAAACATTCGATCCGCGGCGAACGTCGTCGTCGTCGTATAATGTTTATTATAAGTACGTTACAATCATTATTGTTTTACTCGGTCGGAACGATGTCGTAAATGGTTTTTAATAATTCAAATCTGACCTGACGGTCTCGCGGTATACATTTATAACACATGTACGCGGAAACTTCCGAAATAAAAGGCAGAGCAAGGCGCCAGCCTACTTCACTCCGTCGTCTCGTATCGAATAACGATTATAGAATTTCAGTGTTGGATTTGCACACTGGAACAATTGCGGGGTACACTATACCGCGTAATACAAGTATACGTATCGCGGAATCTGTGATTATCGGTATTTCATCGGTTTCCCGGTATAACGTTAAATTCAACCGACTAACCACTAGAATACGTTCGTCTGACGATTAGGTATAAACGATCGTCGACTCGTCTATGAACGGTAGTTTCAAACGTAAAACATTCCGCTGATTCCCGGAGGGGAAAACTATTTATAAACCGTAGACTAAATAAACGGTACCGTGTAATGCATTTATCGTTCGTCGTATAATAATATTGTAATAACAGCACGGATGTATAACATATACATTACACACAAATACACAAAAAAAAAAAAAAAAAAAAAAAAAAAAAAAAAAAAAAAAAAAAACGAATATCGCCGACATTTCGACGTATGAAACACAATATTCTATTAAAGACATGGCGGATTTGTATAAAAGGGTCGGGCGTGTTATATGCCGTTATGACAAAAAAAAAAAAAAAATCGATGGATTTGTTATTGTTGTATAAAAGCCGAATAACAATAATTTGGTGGAAAAAAAACAAAATACATACACGTTTTTTGTATTTGACGTAGAGAACGCTCGACATGGTGAAGGGGAAAATAATGAGTTTACAATTCCACGAAAAACAGTGTTGAATATACTGTTGATGCGCAGGTTAACAGCTGTAGGTTGGAAATTGAAAAAATAGGATGGTCAAAGTCTTCCGAATTTCATATCTCAATTTTGAAAATGGTTGTGCTGTAATTTTTTCCATTATCAATCCTATTATCAAAACTGTAACATACGTTTTGAATCACTGTGCATAGTGTAAATAAGCTTATATACTGTACAGAACTATCATCTTAAACCGTGACAAACAAAAAAACGATACCGAGTGAAAATAATGTCTCACTAAATTTAAATTGAAAATAATGTTTAGCTTTAAATTGCAAAAAAACTTACTTCTGTTAAAACGTTATTACCACGGCTTTTATCAACAAATTTGAACTTCCACAAATTATATAAATCTTTGTATAAAATCGTCGATAAATACGTTGCCAAAAAAATGAAAATCAAGGAAAATCGATAGACAAAATAAAAAAAAAAAAAAAATCGGCAATTTAAATTAGCTCAAAAGGAGTCAAAATAGTATGTCGTCGAGGTTTAACAAAAACACCGATTAAAAATTATCGAAGTTTTCATTTTCAAATTTCTATATTATAATATGGTATGTACTAAATCAGGTAGATTATGACTCTCTATATTTTTTTTTTTTTTTTGGTTCTCAGAAAATGCTATGTTTGTGACGGCAAAACCGCACAGATACATGAACAATAAACTTCCGAAGTCAAACCTTTAAAATGAAAAAAAAGTCACCGTTTTTCTTCTCGTTGGAGCAATATCCCACATAGTATTTTCCCATATTAAAACTTCTATGAACTTCTAAGGCCAAACGGTACATGGATCGAAATTTGCTTACTATTGGGACAATATTAATATGATTATTTATAGATAAAGTGATATTCCGAATACATAAATTGCGGGGCCCGGCGCGGCCACACCGCTTGACCCCCTCCCCTAAGGCCGGCACTGATTTAAGTAATTACTTAATACTTAATAAAACATGATATAATATGAATATCGTTAAAATCTAAATAATTATATTACGTTTCGAAATTAATTCTATATTTCTATGTGATATTCTACCATAGACACATTTAGTGATAATAATATATAATATTATGGATATATATATTTTCTACGTTGGAACCTAGCAGTTATTATTATCAGGTTTATCCCAATGTGTGTCCGCAGCTGCATAAACAATCTATGTAGCAATATTAGAGTTTTTCATATATAGACCCGACCGTTACTAACGACCGATTGATTATACATTTCAGAAATCGCCAAATCGGAAAAATGTATTAATGTAAACAAATATTATTACGATTAAAAGTACACCATGACACTACAACGAGTCGACCGAGATTTACTTATCCTCTCCATACATAAAATAATATAAACCAAAAACGTGTAGTTTGTCTGGTAGGTGGCAGTTAAATTAAATTTGTATTATTACTGTATTTGGTTATCAAATTATATTAGAGTACCGTAGCCTTTTTTTTTTTATTGGAGGGGAGGCACTTATCATTTTTAAATAAGTTACCATATTTTGTTAAACGGTCAAATACACCGAAATAACGAAAAAAGAAAAAATGTTGGAGGAGGACTCCCCACCACCTTCCCCCTGGCACTGGCGTGCATTATTCAGAGGAAATTAAAGTTCCTGTTCCCAAAGTCTTCAATTTCGAGATGTCACTAGGAACCTATATTATATTTTGAAATTTACTTAATAACATACATATTCATAAAACAAATTGCTCAACAGTTAGGTAGGTGGCCTAATAGATAGGGTGGTGTTAAGTAAGAGTATGCAGGGTCTTAGTATTCAATGAACGACTGTGGTAGTGCACAATATTTCGATTTTTTGTATTTTTTTTTAACAAAAAAAAAAAACCAAGAAATAAGGTTTGATTGATATTTATTTAACATTCAATTTTTAATGTTGATTGAATGCTTATATTAAGTGTTTATTAGAGTTTGATTTTGCGGTGAAATCATACTATAATTGATCATATGTTAGTTTAAGATTGAGTTTTTAATATTTATTTAGTATTGAATTAATATTATGATGATATGTGGGATTGTGGTTGAAAAAAGTGATCGCATAACAGTTGATGGTTGAACAAATAACGATAAAAATACACCCTTACCATAAGTTTGTGGTGATAAAACCGAAAAGGTAACTGTTAAATCCAAAAAGGTTAACCTCTGCTACCGCTAAACGGGGCGCGGGGTATGCAATTTCGGTACGTTCGGGTCGTCGGGAACGGCGCCGTGTATGGCACAGACGGACTAGGAGTTGTTTGAGGTCGAAGCAAAATTGCCACATTCGGTCTTAGCCATGTGTGCAAAATACTTCAAACTACTATTTAGTATTTAGATAATCGATACTGAATACTTATATAACTATTATTACAATACAATATACTCGATACTAACATTGTATGTATTTAAAAATTAAATACTAGAGACACGATACATTAAAATTAAAGTGTTAATTATATTTGTTACGTACCTAAAAAGATGTGGTGGATATTTATTTGAATCACCTATCTAAATTCCCAACGATTCTTCTTCATTTTCGATTTTTATTGGATTTTTATATATGTCTAGGAGGAAATTATCTAGCTTGTTATTCTTCGAGCGACCATGCACACGATTACTGTATCGAAATGTAAGATACTCAATAATTTTTAGAACGGTTTCGTGATACAAATTGCAATTGTTTTGAAGATTCCGGTTTAAGTTACACCTGTATAAAAAATTTTGCCCAGTCATGCGAATCAACTTAATTTTTCGAAAGTTGATAGTTTCAAATACAAATTTTCAATATTGAAACAGACTACCTGCCTAAGACTGCACTAAATGTTTTAAAGACTATTTAAATTCAAAGACCTTATTTTGTTAAATTGAAAATATGTATGTACTCAGGTTCTTATTTTGTCAAAAACAGTATCCCATTTCTTATTAGTTGTATGAGTAACTTCGAAACTGAAATTATTACCTTTTTTTGTTATTTATCCATTTATTTTTAACCATTTGAAGCACGATCAAAAGGACAAAATACATTATTTTCAACAGAGTTTTTGGCTTTTTTATAGAATTTGTTGTTAGTTTTTCAATAATTTGAATCAAAAACCTATATAATTATTAACGGTCAGTTAATAAGTGTTAATATAAGCTACACGGGAGAAGCCCGTAGCTCCAATTTAACCGTTAATGTCGAATAAATAACCAAACATAAGTTATGAAATAAAAACTGTTGTTTTTCGCTGCGGCCAAGACAAAAAGGCTAACGTCAACCAATGGGATCTGTCCCGATGTTGGTCAGAACCCATTCAGTTTTTCGTTACGCAAACACACGTTATTTATCAGACTATGTTCAGAGTGATTTTTCAATGCGTATCGAATGCGCTGTCAAGTTTACTGCAACCGCAGATTTATCTGTACGATCCGACCTGTTTGCTGTAGCCTTTTCGGCTTTTATTCTATATTACTAGAGAGATGAATCGTCACTGATCCGATAAGCATTACGCGTGTTCATAATTCGTTATAACCTATAATATTACCTCGAAGGTGTAAGGGATTTGTAGAGAGGTCCTTTTATTTACTTTTTAGACTATTATTAGAAATACATTTCATATCACTCCTAATAAAAAGTTCGAAAAAAAATATCCTGTAATTTTTAACAATTTTGACTTTTTATGTAATTTATTATATTTTTATATAATACATAGTATTCAAACAATATATATTTATTTTTTATGTTTAGGGTTTTCGTAAATACTACAAAGCCATAAATATAATAAAAATAGTGAAGTTTTAGTAAAAACAAAAAAACTCTGCTACTATCATAAATACGAAAATTTGTGTGGATGGATAGTTATATGATTGTTATAATTTAACGCCGAAACTGCTAAACGTATTGTGCTGTATTTTTGTATAGCTGTAGTTTTCGATCAGAATAAATATGTTTATATAGGCTATTTTCTCTTCAATTTTAACCCTCAAAGGGAGGCTTACACGGAGTTATTAGTATATTTGGTACGAAACCAAGGGGGCGGATTTCGGTTCTAGATCCCTCTCCCCACTCGGACCTTATAAATGTTTAAAACAAATGTTAATTTTAATTTTTTAATCATGTAAAGTATGCAAGTATGTCCAGAGGTAAAAAGACGGTAAAAAAAATGTCGGAGTAAAGAAAAAAAAAATCAAAAAATCTACCGATAACGTGTAATATAATTTGATGTGTAATAAGAATAATAATATATTAAAACTAATAATTTGTTTTCGGGCTTGTACAACGTAAGCACGGATAACAAGAACTAAGGTAATTCTTTAGGAACGGGATTCACTTTAACATCTACAATGATATTTACAATTTCTATCAGTTTTACTTTTGATTAAATCCGATATTATGAAGTTGTATACAGTTTTAAAAATTGTATATTTACATTTTGTATAAATGTATATTTTGATTCTGTATTGCTATTACTGTATCACTACAGTACTCAGTAGTAATAAATAACAATAAGGTTAATTGGTTTATTACTTTATATCGATATCATTCTCTAGTGGGTGAGTTTATTTTGGCGATTTGTACCATCTCAGTTGTTATACGGTATTTACATTGATTTTTGGTTAATTTTATTATTTTGTCATTTTTATCACTTTTAAAACCAAAATTAAAATGGTTAGTATACCTATTAATTTTATAATTACCTATTTTAATTTTATTTAATTAGTTATTTATTTGAAAGAGGTACCTATCTATAAATAATTTACATAAATTAAATTTATTTTCTTTTTCTTTTTTATATATATATATATATATGTGTATATAAAACTTATATTATTGTATAAATATAATTATTATTATAGTTTCTTTATTTTTTCCTTTGACAATTTTTCCCCAAACATTTTTATTCACGGATACTTTTACCTCCGGACATTTTTTCCTCGAACATTTTCGCAGAACCTCCTCTCAATATATACCCGATGTGTTAATGAGAAAAGTATATTTTTTCACTATGAATATTGCATATTACATTATTTTAAGTAGGTACATAATACAAATATAAAATTGTATGCAGTTAAAAAGTGACTATTTTGGTTTAAAATTCTGTACAATTTTGTACTGATGATACATGTATTAAATATTACTGTTATGTTATGTATTTTAATAACTAACAAAGCTCATTTTTTGTTTGTGATAATCATGGTATTTTGCATTATGAAAAGGTCAGTACTCATTAGGTATATATAATTTAAAAATTTGTGTTTTGTTGTGCAATATGAAATCATTCATTATGTTTGAATCTCTTCCTAGTTTTTTTACGAATCCTGCTTGCGCTATTGATTTATGGGCCACCTTAGTGATATGGATAAAATAAAAAAAAAAAAGTTAAAACAAAAAAATAAATATTAAGATTAATATTATTTCTTTTGACATGTGTAACGCTGGGTGGGACTGCTAGGGTTTGATATATAGATATTTATTGTCATCCATAAAATAATATATTTATATGAATGTTAGAGATATACCTAACTTATATATATATATTTAAACAGCACAATAATATTTTGGTTCATTATGTTTTCAACATACTGCATTTTACTGAATTTAAGTGAGTTTTTCAAAGTATCACTGAAGTAAACGCGGAGAAGTGGGCAATGAATGACGGCAGTGAAAGTGATCTCCTTGTGCACTTTTCCCTCACCCGTAGATAGTGTAGATAGTATTGCGTCACGCGTGATGTCCCGAAAAGATTTATATACTATTTTAAAACTGAGGGAAATAATATTAAGAAGCATAAATCCATTAACTATTAAACACAAACGACATGCGTGCTCTTACAATTGCATATTAGTATATGTATATACTCGTACCGCCCGTCCGGTTTTATGGCTCCGGTGAGCGCCCCGCTGGAAAACAAAAAAAAAATAAAATCGACATCGTCTGCCATTGAGTGCGACGACGCCGACGCCCGTTGTGTACGTGAATGGAAATTTTAAGCCCAGAAAGTATATAAACAAGAAGCAAGTCATTTTCCCTACCACTCGCTTCGAACTACTTTCCTCGCGTGAACATATCGCATACTAGCCTATGACGTTTGGAGAAAGTCTAGCCGAGAGACGATTTTCTTGTTCGTTTTTAACCAATACTAAAAAATAATATTATGAATAAAATGAACAGTTTTTAACTGAAACATTCGAAAAATAACGTTTGTATAAACGAAAACTATATTTGATATAAATTACCCACATCAAATAATGAGCTGGTACGAAAAAAAAATGTATTTTAAAACGTTTAAATTATGTACTACGTTTCGTGCAAAAGTATATTTGAAGTTATACTGAAATATTTAATATTACCAAAAAAAAAAAAAGCTGATACTGGGAATGAATGTGGATACTTTTTTTGAATAATTGAATCTGAAAGAGAAATATATGAAATAAATAATAATTAATGACTGAAATAAAACACTGGACGGCTGCGGCCACTATTGTAGGTGGAAAGTTGAGAAGATAAGAATAAAGAAGAGAATTCAATTAATATATTTGTAGACATCGATTATTTATTGATGACGAAAAATGATTCTAAGGGAAGCTCGGTCAATATTATTGCTTTTTCAACAATGTGCGTTTTTATGACAACGATTTTTTAATAAAGATTAAAAGATTGAAACACTTAATAACAATTTAAAAAATTAATATAGATGGTTGCTAATGACGACCTTAATGTTATTCTTATAATCTTTTTTATCTAAAGGATCACTTTTTCCTCATTATCTCGAATATTAGTAAAAATATTAAAAAAATGAGTTTTTTAAACCATTAAATAGAGGCAAAATGCAACGAAAAAGGCACCTTGCCATGTTTTGATTGGTACAAGACATTTAGGAGAAAAGTTGTTTACAGACAGAAAAAAAAATATTTAACATAGTAAAACCAATAGATCCCTCGTTTCACCCTGAATCTAAAAAATTACATTTTAAATACTTACCGTAAGTGTAAGTATCTAGCAAGGTACGTAAGTCGTATTGTGCACATAATATTTTCAAATATCTAGATGTGTTTGTGATATATACGCTATTAAATCGTCGTCAGATTCGTATTATGTGAAATAATAATTGAAAATTAATTTCCGAACGGTTGCAAAGTACAAAACGGCTATACTTCCTGGAAGTTTGCATAATATTATGCGTGCCTGTTGCATGACTACAATGTGTATTTAACATTATAGGTATATTCTATTTATTTCCGTTTTGCATTTCTTAGTCCTTGTAAATTGTAATATTGTTGTCACCTGCAGTCTTGCACTGAGTAGCAAAAACGTTTTTTTGATTGCAATTGCATCAGAGACGCAGGAACTATTTTGCACATATGGGGAGAGCGAGGCAATGAGGCATACATGTACAGGGTGTAACAATGGGCTTTTTCCTTAGATCTGATATCTCTCCTCCCTAACTGGGTTATTATTGTTGAAAACTCCTGTGAAGTATACATACGTACAATACTATTTAGAATATAAGTATGTACGAATGTTTTCTTTAAAGAATTATAAGAATTGGTCGTTCAACGCTGACGGGGAACAAAAAATGCACTGACACAACCCTTTTGAGACTGAGACTTTGTGCTCGGCTTCCCGTCGGATGAGTAGTAGTGTTATGACTGTTCCAGCAGAGCCTCGTGTATTTGTGAACCAACCTTTTTCTTTTAGTACTTAAATAAAGAATATCATTTCCTTTAAATAGCGTATTTTATCCACACAAAGGATTGTTCGAAACGAAACATAGCATTTGAGCGTGGACATAACGTACGCGCTCAATATGGGTTTTGTTTTGCTCTTCAACAATTGCTGAAAATAGAAAATTAGAATACAACATTTTCGTTGCAAATACTTATATAGATATGAGTAGTATGTATGCACGTTTTATAATAATTTGTGTGTAACTATAATCGAGTCTGATTTTTTTTTTTGAAACCATAATATATGCAGTTATTTTATAAAATAATTAAAGTTGTTTAATTATTTGGAATTGTAATATTAAATATGTTTATTCAAGAGCATTGAGTTCATTAATAAATATCGAATTTAAATATTTGTTTTTGATATTCGTAATGTAGTATCTATATTTTGTTGCGTTATGGGGACGAAATTATATGTGTGCTCCTTTATGTTTTAAACGGAAGGCAACTGATCCCTCTGCTCCTTTAGTCCGCCACTAAAAACATGGTCATTATAGTCTTAAAACGTTCCAATTAATAGTATGTATTTTTCACAAAAATTACACCGGAAACCATTCATCTTATTTAACCTAAACCAGCCAATATACGACCGCCAATAGTATTGACAAGTCGGTGTTCCCAAAAAAGTATATCTACCTACTATATAATTAGGGTGTCGTATACAGAAGTATCTTGTACAGTGTACACTACACGTACTTTTATTCGCCGCACTTTGTGTTTTTGCCGGGTGCCATTATACATATTACGTGCCTATTATTCTACCCATGCATTCAAACTCGCATTCGTGAATGACACGCAGTTGACAGTGCAATAGTGCACATAAACGCGACTGTGTATTACAATACTGTAGAATAATAATACGGAGTGCGTCCGGTTTGTACACGCGTCGACAAACGTAATGATAATTATTATGTTATATCTCCCAACAATTACTTAGAAAGCAAAAAAAAACCAAAATCAAAAAGAGAATTATGTCATACATTCTGAAGAAAAGGCTGCTCCAAAAACGTATCGATATTAACATTTGCCAAGCATTTGATTTTCTCAGCTTTCTTTTTCGATTTACCTCTATATTCAATTCTTATTTCCTATTTATCTTTTATTTCTGTACCGGTTTCATCACGAAATTGCTAACAAGTGTTTAGCCGCTGTTTTTGGAGATTTTACCCTTCAAGCATTATAAGCATGTAATTTTTTAGATTCTGAGCGGTGCGAGGAATGTATTGGTTTCACAATGATGTTTATTTTATTTGTGGACAACTTTTCTACAAGGAATATTACTCCAATTTTCAAGTGTAGCACTTTTTTTGAAAGAAAATCTGACTGAAAAGGTACTTTTTGAGGTTATTTTTTGATTTTCCCACGAGTTTTCATAATAAAGGTGAAAACCAACAAAACACGTAGGATAAACGGGAAAATGTAAGAAATGTATTTTTTTCGAATTGTAAATATTACAAAATTCAAAACATGTACATCCGAACTCCGCTCAAAATCGTTTTTCGATAGCAATGACCAAGTGTTGCGTACAGATGTATATTAAATTTCCCCTCTGTATTTTCAACTTTTCACGCATAATAGTAGACCGACCATCGTGCGAATTATGTCCGTTTGTTTTTCATAATGATGATTATATTAATTATGGAACACCTTATAGTTACTTAATTTTTATAGAAACAAGTAACACATACTCATGTGTCTGCGAAAATTGCACCTTTACAAATGTAGCGGTAAGTTTTGTTGACGGGTAAGTATACAATCGCGACGCATATACCCACACAAAACAAACCTGTCGACAAAACCTAATCGTACATTTTCGACAGTCCGATTTTCGCAAGCATATTATTTATATAGGTACATTTATTATTGCTACACGAGTAGGCATAGTCGCACCGATGTGTAATGATTTACAACAGTCAGACAGATGGTTGTGACGTATAGATAATGTTGTATATTGTTTAAAAAAAAAAAAAATATACATAGTCATTGACGAGGACACAAACACGGTGATAGGGGACCGGAGTCCCGGATTAACGTCTCGCAGGGCCGCCGAGAACTTTTTTCGCGCTGACTTTAAGCCCGCATACTTAAATATTTGAAAATTACAATTTTTTTTCTTCAAAATATACCGTTTATATTCTGCAAAAGTCGTGATTTATCCCCGAAAAATATACGTTGTATACAGTTAACGACGCGACGGAAAAAACAACATCCACTACGTCAGAACTAAACATAATAGAATACTGCCGCGGAACAAGAATTTATAGACAATAATATAACAAACCATAAATTATGATAACGCGCAGACATTTTTAGTAACATTCGGTAGGTATGCTATAATATATTATAAATAATCTCAATGACGTGCTATATTGAAACGATATACGTACATGACTGAGAATATACTACGAGTTTTTGTTGACATTTTCAATTTGTGTCCCCTCTAGGTCATTTTTTTTCGATTTAATGCATTATATTGTATTTTTAACAATTTATATTTTCTGTTTTTTTTTTTTATTATTTTTATTACACATGAAACATATTTACATGTTGATTCTTTTATTACGACCCAGTGACTTTAACAGAGGATTTTAAGTAAATTATATTTTCGTCCTCTCCCCTAAATTATTATAGAATTTGTTAAGCTTTATTCATACGCTAATTTAAAAGTTTTACTCTTACTCTTTCCTCCTTCCATTTTAAATAAGCATAAACTTTGGATTTTTAAATTAACAATGATCGAGTATCCACTTAGCAAATATTACTTTATAAAAAAGTTACGGCTTTTTTTTAACTGTAAACAAATTCCACTTTTTTTTACATCTTGCCTGTTTGCTCGTTTACCGTTTCGTTCAAGTAAATTGAAAATCAATAAGTCATACCTTGAACTTGCGTTGTTTTTTTAATTTTCATAATGATTTTAAAATGTACCTTTCAAACTTTTTGATCTGATTTTGATGAACACGTTTTTGAATCGATTTCACGATTATACAACAATGATGGAGCTGAGATCATTTCTAAATTTCAATAGAAAATATGATAAAATCAATTTTAATATTTTTAAGTCTGTTAATTTTCATTGATAGAGATTCGATAAAAATGCCTTTACGAAACTCCTTAGAAATACGGCGGTGGCCTTCACTTAAAAACTACGGTGGTGCTTCGATAAGTGCGTAGTATGCATGTATTGTGTATAATATATTATAATCCGGGCTCGCGACTTAATGCACTTAAAATCTTGAAAAAAGGCGTTGAACAATGTCAAAAATGCCCCAAAAAGAATCACTTAAAAAATACGGTAAAGTGGTTTTAAAAATCGGAAGGAAAAAATTACTCCGTGTTAATTATTCGTACAGCGTTAGAAAATTGTATTTATAAAGGTAGATCTGTCGGAAAAGGGGTGAACTCAAAAAACTCTCCCTATTAGTTCGGTTTTTTAAAAATATTTTTTTGTTTCTTTTTTCGGGACTTTTTTGACGGTTATATGCGTTATTTTTTTTTTGGTGGTAATTTTTAGTGCAGATAAAGTCCCTCTATAGTCCCGTTACATTATGCGCACGTATCGATTTGTGGCCCGAGGTGCGACGACGACGATCGCATTCCGCGGAATACTCGACGCGGCGCAGTGGATAACGGCTGCCGCGGAGACAGCAGAGGGATAATAATGGACGGACGACGTTGCGGTGGGATAATAACGGGCCGATGTCGCGGGTTTTCGCCGCGGACGATTAATGAATATTCACGGGGATGCCGCGTGCCGTAGGCCCGTCAGCCTACACTCTATTATTATAGCACCACGCGTCGTCGTAATTGTGGCGACCGACATTCGAACGGCCGACCGTACCGGGTCGGCGACCGATCGATCTCGCGACTCAGCCGTCGATCCGTCGCTGCCGCCGCGGCCGTTGTCCGCATTGTTCGCCGTCGCCGGTTTCACACGCGGCCCCACTGCAGCCGTATTTCATAGCGACCTATTGTCGTTGTCGTTGTTGTCATTGCCGTTTTCGCAATGATATGACCTACGATATCGCGGTCTCATACAGATAAGGTTAAGTCGGGTCAGGACAAGCGCCCACCAGCCGAACCTACGGCGGCCTGTAATCCTCGATCCGAGGCACCGCCCGCAGCTGCCGGTTAACTGTTTCCCGTATCGCGAAGACGCGTATTGTGCGACGACTGCAATCGATTTTACCGTATCGCATAGATACACGGTGCGGCGTCGTCTCGTTTTCCCGTCACACGACAATCCGCCCGCCCGGTATGTGTTTTTTTTTTTTTTTTTCTATTTTTTAAAACTACTATTTTGTTTTCTCGTTTACAATGTACACGCGCCCGCAGCGCAATGTTTATTACCCAGCCGTGATAACGTCGTCGTTGTTTACGTGTATCGTCCGAGCCACGCGCGGCAAGCACAATCCACGATCAAAACATTCGAAACAACGTCGTGTTATTTATAAATCATTATTAATGTGTATAAGTTGCAAGTCGCGACGGTTTCTGTACAACGACGGTAGTTTAAGAGCTTTGGCCGTGAACGAGTCTACACGAAAGAAGCTTTTATTTCCGTTCGAAAACCCGACAAAGGACCGTGAAAACGGCTCGTACGGCATAATATAATAGTGTCTTCAAGTCTTACGATATATTAACGTGGGTACAAAAGACAATCTTTAAAAAGTATTACAATATTATATACGAAAATGGATCTGAAATAATATTATATGACATGTTGACACGTTGACGTAATACTTCTAGATATATGTTATACATTTATAATTTTTAGTGCTGTGAATTTCTGACGAATACCCGAATATATACTGATTTTTTTTTCGAAAACTTTTGTAAAACGCATAAGTTTTCGTGCCGGGTCCACATGGCAATAATTACTACCATGATAGTTGGTGTTGCGACTATCGAAATAGTAACTTTCATTGCCCGTCCGTACGATGATAATATAGTAGAGTGAATTCGTATGGAAACTTTTGTGAAAGTACGACTCGACAGTAAAACGGAACGATAGAATATGTTCACATGGTGGTAGTTACAATTCTCTCACGAATTACTCTTTGACGATTCGGCCCTGTTCATGATAATAACGATCACGTTTATGAATTTCGTAACTACCTTTACAGTAAATATCATATAAAATTCGATTTATGTTTGAAAAATGAACTGTTATAATTTTGAAACTTTTATTTCGCTTTTTTGACATTTGTCATAAATTATTAAATCTAAATATAAATTATTAAATTTGTCGTAATTTGTTAAGGTATTTGTATCCATTTTTTAAATGTTCGAATTCATTTTTTGTTAAATAAATATACGAATAGGTATTTAATTTGTTATACAGGGTGATTCAATAAGCTTGTTCATCCTATTTTTACGGTTAAATACATTAAAATTATGATTTTCGGAATTTTGAACTGTAGTTAAAGTCGATATTTTCGAATACTTAGATTTTTCACAACATTTAGGGAGTGTTCTGTGACAATACCAACTTTGGTTTTTCAAATTAGAATCTGAAAATGCAAAATTTAACCTAACAAAAAATAGGGTGAGCACGCTTAGTGAATCATCCTGCATATATATTCTACAAGATTTTTTTCAATATCATTAATTCACAATATTCTCAGTTACAATAATGAAATTAACATTAGTGAATTTATCCGGACGTATGTATAGGTAGTATTTATATTGAATTAATAAATGCCATCAGAATAATAAAATCGTAGAAAATCGATGGGTTATTATTATTTAGGTGAAATTCGGGCAGGAGGAGAGCAATCATTGACGTTATTTAATTTTGGCGATCCAGAGATTTCATATTTATCTAAACAACAATAACTCAACCGTCAGTTGTGTTTGTGGACATTGCGTGCTATTATTGTTATCGAATTAATGTATATACGTAATATATACTGTCGAACATTATCCGCAGCGTTATACAGGGTATTCCGAATCGTATTGTTAGCAACAGTTTTTAGAGTTGTGGTGTGGAGTACCCGAATTCTCTTATTAAAAAAAATTAAAAATCGATACACCCTGTAATATAACATGTATATAATAAAACAATTGCGATCACATAGCGAAAATTAGATTTCATTTTTGGTTTTCACCTTCATTTCCGGCACGGCACAACGGGATCGCAAAATATAAATATCAACTGTGTCCTATATATTATAATGAATGTTATTTCAATCGAACGAGAAGTACATTTTTTCTCTCCGTCACTGAAACCGCGTCATTGTACATATAAATACGTACAGTATACGTATACCGATGCCCCGTCCGATAAACCGAACGTTCAGATTTTTATATAATTTTTTTCCTATCCCGTTAAGTGAATTAAGTGAATTCGGATGTCACATCGTCTACACGCTCCGATGTTCTGGAAAATTATTTTATCCCATCTGACCGGGTTATAGGTACGCCACCGCCGCCGGTATTATTATTATAGTTTAAAATTATTTCGTCCGTTCCATGGTATCCTATACCTACTGCAACGGAACGTAATGAAATATCGATTATCGAAAAAATAAACCGTTTTTATCCGCTATGAACTCGACGAAATATACGGGATATCCACTACCTATACCTATATAGTATAACATAATGAAACATTGGCTTTCCTCCTCCCGACTCCTCGGAAAATTAAACCCCGGCCGCGGATTTAAAAAATATATTAAAAATGTCTATCATATTATTTTCGAAGTTGAAAAAATTTCATTACCCGTTAAAAGTTCGTTTATAATTTCACCCAACTACTTACATTGCATCAACTATTAGGTAAAAATAGTCACCGCGAGTTGTACAAATTTAACAATTCGTTACACCCAGCCTTCCCCCTCCCGAGTTTTAAATACAAACAAGTCGGCAGCATCATCCTCGCCATACCCCCCTGAATTACCATAAGTTGAACAGTCGTAGCTTACGCGAATGTAAAAATACTATTACCACAGTTAATATATTTTTATATTTGTATTGTTATGTATATCAAATAATTGTTTTCCCTATTTATTTTAGACCCGCGCGTATAAAACTTTTGATATTTTAAATAGCGGTGCCAAATATTCTACATTTTGTTTACGTTATCTCACACTGAAGCACACACACACTTTATTTGTCCATACTGATTAACTTTGCAAACAGTCCTTGCCGCGATGGAATACATATTCAATTGTTTCGTTAATATCATTATCATTAATATAATTATTCTGGTTCATTCGACTTCCGGAACCATCTCGTCTCATAATCCTCCAGCTATCTCTGACCATCACCCAAATCGACCGAATCTTCCAATGTACTGCACTTCCTAAAGCTTTCACACCCTGCGTTACTATACATCTTTCCACCTTTTCCCGTTTATATTATGTTATAGCACTGCCTGTAAACTAAATTAGTGGGTTTTATTTTCTTTATGCACTCCCAGCCCGTCGAAGTTTTCCTTTTTCGATAATCTTTTAAATATAATTTTCTCCGAAAGTTATTTGTAGTTTTTTTATGTCTTTCATAATTGGTTATGTTATGTTGTGATGGTCCAGAGGCATTCTGAAATGTTTTGTTTTAAACGTCAACATATAAAATGTAATAACTGCATTATATTATAGTTTAAATAAATATTTATATTAAATTAACTCAAAATTATCATTAGTGATGAGGAAAATCCGAAATTGTTTACGTTCGAGAATCTGGATTTTTTTTATCCGAATAATTTATTTGTAAATCCAGATTTCGGATTTTGAATTCTGACTTTGAAGAATTATTTTTTTTTTCTTTTTTGTTTACAATAAAATCAATATTCATTGCTAATATTGTTCTTTAATATGTATAGGTAAATCATATATTAAAATAACATTTTTGGCACAATCCAAAAATGAACTGAAATTGGACAATATAACACATTTATTATGAATATCAATAAAGAATAGAAATTAATTAATTTTCAGTTTTAACAGCAACTTGGATACGGATTTTTGGTTGATTTTAAATCACCAGTCGTCAATAGCATGCGTATTGTATTATACAATATATTATTGTCATGCGTAGGCCAAACAATTACTAATTATTATGCGATTACAAAGCAACTGCTAATGTTAGGTTAGGCTAGGTGAGGTTAACCTTTGTGTATACGTACGCTTTGCGCACGAACTATAAATTCCGACTTACGGATAGTAATTCCCGCAAATAGAGCAGTAATAGTCCCGTAATCGAATAATACTATTATTGCTGAATTACCTTATATCTATAGGATTTTTTTTACTTATTGGCATGACACATTATCGTATATTTTACGATAATCGGCGTATCATTATCGGCATATAATGGTATTTCAATATGAAATATAATAAATAAAATACCTAAAATACTGCCCCAGTTAGATATCCTTTCTGAAAAAATGCTATCAATGCAAATCAGAACAAAATTACTAGTAAAAAATCTGTTCACATATCAAAAAAAAAAAAAAAATAAGCATCATTGTAAAACCAATACATTCCTCGCTCTGCTCAGAATCTAAAACAACAATAATGCGATTATAATTGTTTAGATTTCAATGATAGAGCGAAATATTTTCTGGTTAATATAGGTATGAAAAACATTCATACTGTATGCATATAATTTTTTGCGCTATGGTAGGTACTAAATTTACAAAAACTTTTTCAGATTTTCTGTTCTCTTCTCCTTTTTAATTATCCGATTGGTTTGCTGCAAATACTTTTCATAACTTAATTTATTTAAATATTAAATCCATGTTACTTTTATTCTTATTCGTGTGGCATATTTATCATAGTTTGTTTCATTGACTTTATCCTTTGGTTTACCTCTTCCCATATGGCCAATAAGTCTATTTTTTATGATGTTTTTCGTTAGACTATCATGACGATATTGAACTTATAATGCTTTATAATTTTGTGCCTTCTGCCTTTAAAACTATGTCAAGGTTTTTTTTTAAATAATTCTGTTTTTTACCTACATCCTAACTTGTTACTATTTCTTTAAATTTTGATAAAATAAGTCTTTTTCAATAGCATCACATTTCTAAGGTCTCAAATTTGTTTTTCTCCTATACTAATTGTCTACGTTCCTTAGTTATATAGTTCCGGGACACACTCTACACATATACTTTCAGGAAGTTATCCTTATCTGTAGAAATACACTATTTGTGGTCAGTAGATGACAGTTTATCTTGAAAATTAAAATAATAATGACGATAGTGGCCTGTTTTGGATAAAATCCAAATATGTAACTTTTAACCTAAGTGAACATTTATGCGGGGTTTTGGATCTAAATTACTAGCCTGGCCTTGGTTTTCTGGGTTCCTTTAGTTACATGGCGAAAAAATTACTTAAATACTTGCGCCCCTATCTAATTAGCCGGCACAACTCAGAATTGGTTTTTATTAACGAAACAATAGCATAATACTCGTGGTGCGAAATATGTACGGTTCTATTTATTGCGTAATTAATCTTTACTACAAAGCCTATAAAATTATTACTATAAAATACTCGGATGAGTGATAAAAATGATGGGCCACAGAATAATATTCTAGGTACTTTATGTTCGGGGAAGAAGCCATATTGAAAGCATTTTAGGATATAATAGCAATAATAATAATAATAATAATTTCGTTTTTTTTTCTCACCGCGTTAATATCGTAATGAGTCCATATAATATAAAAATGAGCTGGTTACGGGGCAATAACAATAGGACGTTTTATTATTTCATGTCTGATATGAAACTGCAATATAACCAAACTTTTATTGTTCGCTTCAACAATATTATTATTATATACTAAGTTTTTTTTTATCAGGGCAATTTTAAGAGATTATATCAATTTAAATATTTGGACACACTGAAATCTCTGTTCGGAATATTTGCCACGTAATGACAACTATATACAGAGTGATCAATCTATCATAAGACACTCATTATCTCGGACAGTATTAACTTTTTCCGGAATTTTTTTCTATAATATTTAAGAAACAAACTGTTTTACAATTTTATACTTATGTTATTTACTGTCAGCATTATTTTTAGAGGTAAAACCATTACCTAATGTTGATTTTCTAATGGCAAACTATATAAAAAATTCCATAAATAAATGGACTATTACATAAAATAAATTTAAGTGCTGACATTTTTGATTTTCGTTAGTTCATTGATGAGGTATTTCACTTTTAAGTTTGAATTAGAGGAGATTAGTGGAGTATCATTTGTGTGGCAGTACGATGAACGACATGTTAATAATGCACCACGATTCTCTCCCAACTCAAACTTAAAAGTAAAATATTTACGATTTTTGTCAAATTTGATTTTAAAACTTTTATATAAAATAAAAAACTACATTAACTCCATTTATTTTTGTTGCATTGAGTACAACTTATAATGAACCTATTGTTAAACTGCAAGCATTTCTATTTAGTCTAAACATTTTATCTACAGAGTACTTATGAAATAAAAATTAAGTAAAAAGCTCACAAAATTAAAATGTCTATAAATAGCTAAAAAAAAGGCTCAAAAGTTTTGAAAATTCTACGACGTCTAGAAAAAATAAGTTTTTGTTAAAATTGCATGTCTCTGCGAACATTTCTAACTGAATTACAACAAAAAAAAAAAAAAAAAATTTAAAAAATAAGAGTTATTTTCGTAAATTGTCTAGTATTTTTTTACGTATTTTTGGGTTTTATTCAAATATTACCAAAAACTGCAAAGAAAATAAAAAAAAAGTTCCTTATTTACCAATGAGATTAAAAATGCAACAAAAAATAATGCACAAACTATATTATAAGAATTTCTTTTCAAAAAGGGTATGACACTCTATACATCGGAGAGAGATATCTTTTCGAAAAGTTGTTGGCGGACAGAAAAAATCACACACATATCATAGTAAAACCAATAGACATCCCCCGCTATTGTTTATTCGATGTAAAATTACACGTAATTAAATAAAATTTAAACATTTAGATTATAAGTAGAATTTGGAAGTTATTGCACTTAAAATTCGAAAAGTAGCATTTTAAAACATTTTAAAAATCATTGAATAGAAGCCTTAAAAATGTTGGAGTTGTTAAAGAAGGAACATTCGAACCTTTATACCGGTTTTCCCTTTTTCAAATGTTTTTCATGTGCTTTTTTCTAATGGAGTTTTGGTTTTTTCAGCGTTTTTTTTGTGGATTTTAAATCTCATGCCCTAATTATAAGTGTAGCAAAAGGTAAATTATTAGTTTTACTAATATGTGTGTTTTCTAATTACGCTAAATTATGCAGCTACTTTATGAGTAGTGGATTTTCCGCTTGGTGGTACTTTATGACAGACAAAATTGTAAATTTTTTCATATACAGGTGTCCTATGGAGATCTGACAAAGTCAGTATTTTTGATTCTGTTCAATATTTAAAATTTTTTTTTTTTTTGTAATAATTATTAGAGCCTTGTTCTATAATATTTAGCTATTTTTTTACACATTCCGAAATTTCTATTTCATACATTTATCTTAAACCAGTTTTTAAGTGTTAAATTAATTAGTAATGACGAATGGTTAATTTTTTGAAAGTTGTTAAGTTTGCGATACTTAAAATTGTTTTCATTGCCACTACTGAATAATATAAATTAATCCTACAATTTTTCTACTAAAATTAATTGTATTAATTACTTTTGTAAATTATATATTATTTTTGAAAATTAACAACTCACTACGATTAAATTAAACCATTTGCAATACCAAAATGTTGTTTCAAAATAAATTTATTAAATGATTATCTTAGATTTTGTGAAATATTTGTTTTGAATATTTGAATTGTTAATTTAAATTTTTTTTTTTAAAAACAAACATGAATTGCAGCGCAAGGCATAATAGTAATTATTAGAAAGAATAAAAACTTGAAAATATTGACGAAAACTAAATATATTGCATTTATTAGGTCTTCGTTGTGCACTCTGTATTATATTTTTCTTGTATTACTACTTACCCATTTTGCTATACTATATTATTCGTTGGACGGTGTGTTAGTGACGTTGCTATTGATTTTAATATTATTTTGAGTTGTATTTCGGCAGAAATATTTTGTAAGACGTTCTCTCTTTATAAGATAAAAATATTTCCTCTCAGAGTTTTATGATGTGCTTTTTACGGTACTTCACCCGATGTAACCACAATGACACACCTGTAGAACGTCGCTCCTCGAATACGAAAACACAAAACCCTGACATGATAAGTAATAAACGTTAGCGACGTTTTATTTCCTTTTGTGGTACGCGAATATGAATTATGGTGGTCACCCGTAGAGACCGCCCGACCAGAGTATGTAATATCATGTATAAAAAAAAAAAAAAAAAATCATCTATAGAGGTTTTATACCTTGAAATATGTTTCTCAATTTTGTTCATCGTGGTGGTTGAAATGACGTATCAATATACACACACCCGCATACACAAATAAACTGTATAATATATTTTATTTAATAATATATTTATTCTCCTTGCGCTATGATCAATGTATCTTAATATCTTTTGTAATACCTATACTAATATTATGGTTCGCTGCATAATCAGGGTTTCCCATTGTTTAAGCTTAACGTTCCGAAACCGAGATTGTATGTAGTTTATTGTCCAAACACAACAACGTTATATTCCCATCGATACCTGCTCACTAAATATAATACCTGAAAAACAAAAAAAAAAAAAAAAAAAATGAATTTCTTAGTAGGTACTTTAAAACTCACGAAAAATATGATTTTTTTTTTTTAAAGGAAAATTAATTTTATACAGTATTTATAGTTAAAATTTAGTTTTAAATTATTTAGTCAGCCACAGAGATGATGATGATTATTCTAAAATTGAATACACACTAATTACAATTTTGAATTTTGAACATTTTATCGATAATACAAAATGATATAGTTTCGAAATTCAGTTTGCCTAAACTTTTCCAGGACTAATTTTAATCTTATTTAAATTTTATAATTGTATTATTCAAACGGCACCTGGTTTCTTATACTATATAAGTATAGTAGGTAGGTATATTAAAATGAGCTTAAAATCATTAAAAATGAATATGTATAAGATAGTTAAACGAAAGAACGTCAGTTAGGTACATAATATATTTATATTTGTCTTTTGAATATTTATCAAATTTTTCTTAAAGTGCTTTTAAAAAATATTCAACGAAATTGGGTTGTTTCTATAGTATTTTTCTTTTTGAGTTCCTATAATTCGTTTAAATGTGATATGTATTTTAATAAAATAAAATATAGATGGAAAAAAATATCAATAAAAATTGCACAAAACTAAATTTATATATATTATATGTCGTGTCGTCATAACTTATGTTGAAATGACCTATAGTTTATTTTGAAAAGTTCAAATACCAAAATTAAATTATAAAACCATCGTACATCTTCGTAAACTTATTAAATATCAGTTGAAATATACAACAAAAATAGTATAACCTGTCACCTAGTAAGATAATAAGATACTTTTATATTTTTTTTCAAACATGTTCATTTTGTATATCTTTAAAATTAAAACAAATAATATGTAGCTATAACATACTAATAGTACGTATTATATTTCTTACAATCAAACAAATAATAATTATAATATTATAATATTCATGTTTTTTTGTTTAAAAGAAAAAATAATTCTTCGGCGGTAGCGTCGATAATATAGTGATGAAAAAAAAAATCATGCTTACACAGCATGCACAGTATAAGTACACCGTACACCGTATTAATAATGTTGGCTTGTAAATATGCATAACATGTGACTGCACATTCGGTCCTTTTATATTTTATAAAATATAACTTTTCAATATCAAACGATAAAGTTCCGTGGCATAGTTTTTCGTGACCGCAATAGTAATTTTCCATATGCCAACACTTTTAAAACGTATATAAACAAATTTAATATTCTGTAGATAACCAACTCTTTTTCGTACATAAAGTTTTAGCGTGTTATTTAAGCGATAAAAATTTCACTTTCATTCTGTCTGATCATTATGATGATATGTTTTTCATCTAGTATCCATCATTTCTCCTAATATACAGCTATAGCGTATTAGTATAATAATATTATTACTTTATGTGTTTACGAAAATGTTAGAGTTTTGATTTATTTATAAAATTATTATAAATTTGAACCGATAAAAACAAAAAACAAAAACCGTTTAAGTAAACAAAACAATTTAATATTATGTACAATCGGGGTTTTAATTTTTTTTAAGTAGTATGGACAAATATTATCACTCACTTCACTCAAACAAAACTCCGCTTATATAAATATAGTAGAGTGAAGTACTCTGTCCAATTTTTATATTCTCTAGAAAACCGAGAGCGAAAAATACGAAAACAAAGTTTTACCACTACATTCTATATAAACTGTAACTTACATAAAACCGAATTTTAATATTTTTACTTGCGTGAAAAATATGCATTATTAAATCCACACGAGGCACACCGTATATTCTATTATGCATATTTTTGTTTTAAGCCATTGTAAAAAAAAAAATAACAATTTTTGATAGTGTAAGAACACGTTTAGACTCAAAAAGAAAAATGATTCCGGGTCGTTATGCCGGTCAAATAATTTATTTAACTCTCAAATAGTTTGTTATCAGCTCGAAAGTCGTACATTTTTCTTGCCACAGGACCGTACGCAGCTAATTCGCAAGCCCTCTTTAATTTAATAGCTGCAATATTTTCTGTTATGGAACACAAAAAATAAAATAAAAATGAGTACTCCGAGTTTGTGCATAACATATACGTATGTATGTGTGCGTACGTATGTATGTTTTTATGTGTATTGTATATTGACAATATAGCATCTTACAAACTTGTTTAAATAAAATGATAGTAATATTATTTACTCAAATATGCGCACAAAAATCTTTAAAGAATTCACATAGTCTCGTTTATGGTTTTTGTTACTTACACCGGTATGTTATAATACAAGTAAACTAGTTTTTACTTAGAAGAGCTGTTAAATATAATTTTAATTATTAGTTGAATATTTTAATGAAACTACGTCATTAAATGTCAACGCATTTTTGTAATATTACGATTAGGTATAACAAAATTGTTTTTTGTGTACATTTTTTCTTTTAACAAAGTTCATATATACAAGGGTGTATACATTAGTACATTATTAGTAAAAAAAAACAGGTAGGTATAACATTTTATGATTTTTAAACCTCTTGATTTGTTGTATTATCTCAATTCTAGACAATAATAATAATTAATAATAACATTTTAAATGTATGATAACATATTTTTTTTATTATTAATATCATTATTGTTAATTTGTGTATAATGAAGATGATAATAGTTTTTTTTCAATATATTTTATTTAAGGTTAGGTTAGATTAGGTTAGATAGTTTTGAATCGTTAAGATAAATCTAAAACTTTAAACACTGAACATATTATGATGTATTCAATTATGAATCCGCGAGAGACCGAAAAAATACAGTTTTCATTAAAACTTTAAAGTTTAAACACATTTTTGTATAATAAACAAATTTTCTGTAAAACCATTTATCAAGTTTATAAATTATAATAATTGCATAAAACGGACAATTTGTTTAAAACTGTTAAAAGTAGTATCAAAAACTCACGTGTATATATAAGTTCCTTATCCAAAAAAATATGTTTATATTTGATACTAACTCTGAAAGTTGTATAGATACACTTGTTTTCATATTTTATTTCACCGTTGTGAAATTAATTTTTTACTTTAGATGTAATATATTTTTTTCTACCCATATTTTGGTTAAATCGACCGCATTTTGTGTTTTTAACTAACAGTCATAGTTTTTGTTAAGTTAAGGAGTCATCAATGTTTATTTTCTAGGTACGAATATATTTAGCTGGATCTTAATATTTTAGTTTTGTTTTTTTTCAACCCGCGTTTTGATAAATGGCTTACAATTTATTTTCTATTCCACTCAATTGCCAGTCTTAAGCATAATATGTTTTTATTTTAGTTCCGGATCACGTAAGGCCTCGGGTCTGCAGTCTTCCGGAAAAACCGTACAATCCGAGGTCCGGGGATGAGTTGTATCGACTCCGAACTTTCAGCATAACAAACAAAGGCGGCGTGGTGAACTGCGGAGACAGTATCATAAACAGGAGATCTAGAAGTAATACCAGCGTCAATTCAACTACTAGCAAGTGAATATAATTATATCTACTTAAATTTCAAATTTAATTGTAGGTACAGTTTGAACATTTTTTAAAACCCATTTTGCTGATACAACACTTTACTGAATCTGGTTAAAATAATACCTTTTAGATTCCGAGAGTAGCGAGTATGCTATTGGTTTTACTAAGATATTTATTTTTTTTTCTTTCTTTCTTAATTCTAGTCTGTAGACACGTTTTTTATTAGAAAACTAGCTCCGATTTTTACGTGTAGCAACTTTTCTAAAAGCTCAAGTTATTTAGATTGTACATTAAACGGTTTGATTTTTGAAGCCATTTTTTAAACATAAGCACATACATGCCAACAAACTTAGGAAAACGTACAATTTCACGATTCCATTATTTTCTAAAAATACGGATGACGTTTTCTACCAGAAAAATTTTATCGAAAAATCATAAGATACCTTTTTTGTTGCCTTTTTGATTTACTTTTTAACGGTGTCATTGCCAAAACTTTTAAGTTACTTTTGAGCTTTTAAATAATATTAATTTCTGGGAGTTTTTTTGCTGTTATTCGATTATAAATACACGTAGAGACTTGAAACTTAGAATAATACTTATATTGGACTTACCTAGATGTAGTCAAACTTCCAAAAAAATCGGACGACTTTTTTTTTTGATAACCGTTTTGAAATTAAATTTAAACAAAATTCGCAAAAAAACTTAAGTTACTTTAAATTATGTATTACCGAACTGTGCTCGGAATCGCTTTCGTCAAGTAATGGTTTATCGTGAAATGAAATAACCTTATTTATCTTACATTCTCAACTTTTCACTTATAAAAGTGGCCGCTCTCATCCCCAGTATCAGTTCTTTTTTTTCTTCTTCGTTTTTATTTATTTTTTTTTTCTGTCTCTAAACAATTTTCCTAGATCTTTTTGTTATATTTGTGATAAAAATGATGTATTAGGAAAGTAATTTTTAGATTTTTCTTTCAATTTTTATAATAATTGGAAAAAACGGGAAAGTTTACTGCATTATTATTTTTATTTTTTACTTTTTAAAAAGAAATTGTAGAGACCTACCGTTTTCACAAAATACTGAAATTGATATTTTCTAGATTTGGTAAAATTTTTAAAAAATCTTAGTGATTTTCGAACTATTTTAGGCATTTTACTTATTCGTAATTTTTTAATTTTATAAGTGGTTAAATCTGATTTAGCCGAACATAAAGCCTTTAAAATGTATGATGAAGTTTATTATAATTATAATTCTTCAAATTGTGTTCATATTTTGTTTTGCTTAAATAATATATTAAAACTGGATATTTACATAAAACTAAGTCAAGTTATTAACAATATTATATTGATTTACTAAATGTGTGTACTATAGAGACATTTTAGAACTATAGAAAAACTATTCATTTGTCGTTAATGAATTCTATTATACAAAATTAATTATCGGGTCAGGAGGCTTTTAAGACTTGGCTATTTGGTTCCACCAATATCTATAAGTGATTGCTATTTAATATATTGTTAAAACAGCTCTCTATGTTTCATCAATTATTCATTACAATTATTTAATTACTCATTACTCGCTCATTCATTAATTATTACATCGTATATTCATATTATGTATCTAATTTATCTTATATAAATAATAGATATTAAATAATAAAATTCAATAACTAACCAATCTGCTAAATTTAAGAATACATGTTATATATATATACATATATACATTATTTCTTAAATTTGTGTTGCTATTGATTGTTATTTATTTTTTTTATTATTTCAATAATATGAAATTGTGATATCTAGTCATTAAGTTATATCTATATTCTATTTTTATATTATCTAGTCACTGTAGATTGTATTGCTATGATAATTTAAACTTATTATATCTATCGTTTACCATTCTTCAACTATTCGATTAGCGTTTTACAGTTTATTATATTGACACTTATAATAAAACTTCTATAATTCAGAATTAATGAATTATTTATGCATTACAGAGTTTATTTGTCTGTACTTATAGATTTGTGAGAATGGTTTTTAAATGTATTATGGTCCACAAAGGTGAACTTGTTATTCGATAATAATAGCAATACTGTACCATGTATAATATAATTTAAAATTATAAAATCTTAAGTTGTTTAGATTTCGGTTGATCAAGCCTTATTTTCCGAAATTTATTAATTATTTATATTGAATATAATAATGTCTTGTAATCGACCATTATAATATTTATCAAATAATAGTCCACATAATATTATATTAAATAATTTCTTAAATTTTTTGATGAATTATTTTATCAACGGACATGTCCTTTTTTTTAATCAGTAATCAAAGAAGCCGCTCAATATTATTTTGTGTGCTCTGACACGTACACAAGTTATCCGCAATTTTAATACTTTGAAGCAACATATGTTTTTTTTTAAAACATCAACATATTAAAAATAAAAAATAATTCATAACGGTATAGTTATTTATTAGCATTTAATGTTAACTGGAGCAGACATAGAACAGAAAACGATAATATATTTTGTTCTTTGGTTATGTAAGGAACCATACATCTTTTCTTATCCAAAGTTTTAACTTCAAATATTTATAAGGATGATGTACAATGAACTCGTATATTTAAATATTTGATTTATAATATTGTTCTATACTCAAATATTATACTTAAAAACAAGAAGTTTCAATACTACTGTTTAAAAACAACATAACCGTTAAGAAATGTTATGATAAAAATTAAAAGCATTAATATGCTATTTTTTAGAAAAAAAATTAAAACTAATGGAAATGTTGATTCCGTGGCGTACCGTAAATATTTGCCGTTTTAGCTATAATTTTCTTTCATCGTGAGATCATTTGATAAGAAATAAAAGTCATATTATGCATTTTGTGTTCCAAGTGCATACCAGTATTATATGAGGTCTTGAAAACGTCATTAAATTTAAAATAGTTTTATAAATTCAATTTTCAGTCTCAAAAATATAATTAAATTTAACAAAAATTAAGTTTCAATGAATAAACTTGTTTGAATAGCGGTGGTGTATTGGTAAATTAATTTTTGAGTATATTCACTTTTGAATATTTTATGTCAAAAAAAAAATGTTCTAGCTATGCCTTAATTATGAAAATATACGTTTTTACACTGCATTCTAAAATATTATATACTTACGAGTATATTATTATTTTTTTACTTTAACCATTTTATTTTAGTTGTTTTTAAATATCATATTAACTATTTTTTAATAATACTCACCCAATAAATACAAATTATGTAACTCATATTTATAAAATAACATTAGAAAACTTAAACTAAGTATTTTATAATTTTATTATATTTTCCACAAATGTCTAGTCCAAACGACAAAACGTTTTGATTTACGATTTATCAGGTAGAATCGACTCTTAGATTGACTTATCAATCATAACACTATGCGTGGACTAAGGACATGATATATATTTATGTATAATATAATATTGTCACAGATAATAAAGATTAAAGTTATCTTTATTATCTGGGATAATTCTATGTATTAAATTTATTATCTGAACAATTTTTTAAAAAAATTATATATATATATATATATATATATATATGTTTTTGCCAGCGGACACAACAATGATAAAAATATATTATTATCAATATTTCAGATAACATTTATCAGTATACGGGCGTATGGTTTATTTTTCAAAACATTTTACATTATGGTTGACGAATAATGGTTATACCTTTCAATACACCACTTTAATGAATAGGTAGAAAAAAATTGACCACTTGATATTAGAAAAATGAATAAAAAATTTATCTATTTGAGATAGGTAGAATACTAAATACAAATAGTAACAAAATAATGAGATACTGAACATAAAAGTAAAAACCATTTAACTTACTTTAAACATATATAAATCACGTTCTTCTCAATCTTGTCTGGTTTCTACATTGTGATCTCATGTAGTAGTATAAGATAATATTATCTACACATCTCATGCATTATATCATTTGGCTAATTTTAATTTAGTTTAATTACGTGATGTTCTTTAGTTTACCAATATTTTACTAATTGTTCATCTTTTAGTTCAAGTTTAAATAAATAAGGGTGAAACATGAAACATAATTTATTTTGATAACTTTAATATTATTTCTCTGGTAACTACTGACAAATTACGCATTAAAATTATATTTTTGTTTAATACGACGTTATACCATCAAAATAATTAAAATGAATAATTGTACATCGATTAATCATTGTTCTATATTAATAATTCTAATGTTAATATCTGCACATCAGGGTGTATAACTGCAGAATATCTCCAAATAGATTGCAAAATTCAATTTGTTTTATTAAACGAAATGGAAACGTGCAACATTAAGCCTTCTTTTATTCCAAATCTCTTTTTTCTTGAGTATTTTTTTTTTACCCGCAGTTTTCTTTTAGACGATAAACATCAGACATTTTCCCCTTAAACCGTTTCTGTAGGCATGCAGTCCATTTAAGTACTCGCATCAATTTACTGCCAGGAGCTATGCCACTAAATTATATTGTGTTTCACTGTTTTCTAGACTTCTGATTGATAGCTTAACGTGGTGAGAGAAATCGTAATGGATATAATAATAATAAAAAATATATACACCGTATATAATTATGCTCGTATAACTGAACATATTTTAATTAAAACTCTGCACTGCCAAACCCGACATAATAAACCGGGTTTACCGGTAAAAACCCTACACAAATGCATTATAGTTTTTATTCGTATAATTAAAATTATAAACCGCCGTTAAATAAAACATTATAAGGCCGTTCCACGAAGTAATTAAATATTTTCGTAAGATATAGTACAATAATTCATAATCGTCTGAATTTTTTCGACCCCTTATATTATAATTACGGCGGTCCGTTCTAAGTACGGTATAACGATCTTTGGGGTATTTACCGACGACGATGTCTTGAACATTAACGTAGATATCCGCGGACAACGATAATATTATCATTATTATTATTAATGTAAACCTATTACCTAAGATTAACACGCAGATACTGCACTTTCCAGCAGTGACCAATCATCTCCCTCCCGAGTTCTGTAATATTACATTTATGCGGGTCAGGGAGGTTTAGGCGTGGGACAGAAAATTTAATTTTTATGTATATCGTTGGGACGGTTACGAACGAAAACTGCGGTTTCATTCTCCGGCGTTATTATCCCTCACTTATATAGCAGAAGGTAATTTTTGCGGAATTTCAAACGGCCGGATCCCGCGTGGTAGGTAACCCCGATGCAGCAGTGTCTATTATGTCTATACCTGCGAGATCTCATTTTTCGGGCTCGGAATGGATCGCAATTCGCTACTATAATATACCTACCAGTTCACGGGTATTCCGGATAGATTTATTAAATTCCTCGTCATCGGACACGACATATATTACGAAACGTGGATGAAAATGTGATATCCAACATTACGCATTCTTTTCGATTGTTCGTCCTCAACCACCGGCTGGGGGCGTTATATTGTCTTTGTCATTGTGATATAACCCACCTACCTTTATAATATATTATTCTTTTCAAAAGTGGGCCCGCTAATTTAATTAAAAATTTAAAAGGATTTTTTCTTTTTCATTTTCTTTGTCGCGTTATTTACCAAGAAATTTAACGAATTCAAAAATTATTATTTTTGTTTATGGTTTTTATTTTACTAAAATGTTTGAATGACCCTTTATGTACTGTCTATATGTATGTAGTTAGGTATACAAAACAACACTTGCATTGAAAAGTTGATTACTGTACGAAATGTTTATTCTCTCATAAATAAAAATAATTATGAAATTATTTAAGTTCATACCTACCGTAGTTTACAATTTACATCTGCCATTTTTTGCTTACTCATTGATAAAACACGATAATAAATACCATTTAATTTAATACAATGATATTGTGAATCGTTAACGTTTTTTTTTTTACTCCTGAAAATGGTTTAGAATGTGTGTGTAATATTACTGAAAAAATAATTCAAATTATTTTCAGGTTGCTACACAGATTCGATTCATAGACAATTCGTGGTTTCTACTTTAACTTAACTAAAAATTGGATGAGTTAAATATAAAATATTATAATCTTATTACAGTATTATTATAATAATAGTATTGCCGAAAAACGACATTGAGATATTTCTCTAGTAACTTAATTAAAAAAAATCGCTAATTAAAAGAAAATGAAAACCTACAGCGTTGTAATTAGATAACTATATATTTTAAATTCCGAACGTAGCGAGGGAGCTATTGGTTTTACAATGCTCTTTATTTTTTCTTTCTTTCTTTGTTCTAGTCTGTAGACACGTTTTTTCCTAGTAAAATTGCTCCGATTTTTACGCGTAGCAAGTTTTTTAAAAGCTCAAGTAATTTAGATTGTACTTTGAACAGGTCTTTTTTTGATTTTCGACGCCATTTTTTAAACAAAAGCACAAAATCCTTTTATTTCATATAATCCTTTAATTTTTATTTTATTATTCATCATATAAAAACACGGACGACATTTTCTACCAGAAAAAAACGATTTAATCGAAAAATCACAAGTTACCGTTTTTGTTGTCTTTTTGATTTACTTTCTTACGGTATCATACAAAATATAATGTTATATATTTTGGCGTTTTTGGATTTTTAGTCTCCGTGTACGTTTATATATTTTAAGATTTTTCGGAATTATAAAATATTTGCCCCGGTTATTAATATATAATAGTATAGAAGATATCCCTGATGTATTGATCCGTTTCTTAATAACCAAATGATACTACTTAGTATTTGTTCGCGTAGAAAATTATTTTTAAAACCATTGAAAATTAAATCCCTTAACTTTTTTTTATAATTTGTTTCATCAATCACAATGGTTCGTTTAATTTTAATTAAAAAAGACAATATCTCGCTCGACTTTAGGTTATACTTTTCAAACATAGATTATTATAATATTTAGGTTTTCTTTTTATGTATAATATTATATTTGTCTAAAAAGTGACGAGAGATTAAATATATTATCAACTTTATATATAATGTATACACGCGAGATTATGTTAATTTAAAAGAGTATAATAATACAATATAATAAAGCCTTCATTCTTTCTTGTTTTTTGTTTAATTAAATCTACAAAAGTCATGTTTACCATATATTAAAATATTACGAAAATATTATTTTGATGTTTAATATTAGAATACTATTATAATACGTTTACAAACTGAATGTTATTAATGTGTTTATACGTTAACAGTATTTAATAAATATAATAATTGACTTTTCACTTGGCGAACTTTAACTGACGCGCTTCGCCGAAAGTGTTTTGAATTTCTAAGTAATAACGTATAAATAATATTGTTCTAACATAATATTAATTTAATGCGTTAATTATAATATGTATTCGATAGTAAATTCTATTATAATTGAATCCGCTATATTATTATATATTACGATTATAATAATAGTGATATAAACTTAATTAATTTTGTATTTTAATTTAATTTTTAATATATTCTTTACAAATATCTATTATTCTTATTTCTTAGCAGTTTTTTTTATCTCAATAGCCGTATTTACCGAGGGTAAAATCGCAGGAGGGTGTATCTTCCCCTTGACCTTTTATTAGAATCTATTATTTTGTATGAATAACTATTTTTAAATTCAAATGTCTTTAGTTTTCCGTAAGTAAAATTAACAATTTAATGTATTGGTACCGTTATAGTTGTTGTATTACATAAACACAAGCATATATTTAAAACGAAATCTATATCCGAACCACTGTAATACGAATGAGTTTACATTAGTACCTAATCAGTGCATAAATCAACAATAATTATACTTATCTAGTTGTACTTAAAGTTTTTCGAATTTAATGATACTATTAGTATTGAATCATAAATTATTTACTATTACGAGTTAATTTTTTAGCCTTAGTATCCGTTATATTGTTACACACTATGATTCAATTTGCAAATTCATTATCCTCCCTCTTGATACAATCCTAAATATACCGCTGTTGCAGCGATTTTCTAGGAACACTTTAGGTTAATTAAGATTCCATTTTTTTCCGTTCAATTATTACAGAATTATTGTTTAGGCTATAATTTTTCAAATTTTCACTACTCTCCCTTATATATTTAACTAGTATAGGTATTAATTTTCAGTACTCGATCTACAATAATAGCATCCCTCTTTCAACGCAGATACGAATGAATAATATTTTTCTTAACACCTTTCATTTAACTGTCACACATAAATAAATTAGTTTACGCATATTTAATCCACTTAATTGTTACATCAATTTTTCTGACAGTTTTTTGTTTATTACACTTTCTGATTGAGTATTGGGTTGAGCTAAAATAGGATTTTGTTTCGAATTTTTAGAAAATATTATACAGCTGGGTGCACTGTCCAAACGACAAGTTTGGGTTCCATAACAGGTGCGGGTTACGGTATTTGGGCTTTTTTTGTCACTCAACTGAAAAAAACCACAAAAAAAAATAAACCATCAGTAATCGTGTTTTATGACAGTTACCATTGTATATTATAACACTACTACTTTATCCACCGTACAAAAGTCATTAAGTAACTATGTAATCAAATTATGTACATTCTGATTTCCATTAATCAAAATTACAACAATTTGAAAACATAAGTACCTATATAAAAAAAAAAAAAAAAATTTGAACATTAGTAGGTGCTTAGATTTCTTATAGGAGGTTTTTTTTTTCATCGTTTAATACTTTTTGAGTGTATAGATATTTGCAATGATTTATTTTCAATCCTTATAGGTAGGTACCAGGTTTCCATTAATCAAAATTACAACAATTTGAAAACATAAGTACCTATATAAAAAAAAAAAAAAAAAAACAATCCTTAATTCCGAGTATTGGCTATAACTCTTAGTATTATTACACGAGATAAAATTAAAGTTAGTATCATCACTTAGTTTCTATCATTATTGTAATACTAGTGTTCAAATGTTATTTAAAAAAATTAAAAAAAACATATATTTTATTTTATATGATTTTCTTATTTGGCACTTCTTCCTATATACAGCGTACGATAATGTATTTCTATATTTAATAAACCGAATGTCTGTTATTAAAAGTTAGTTTTTTATATGATGTAGGTACTGCAGTGTGTCTATATAATTTGACTATCAAATGACGGTTTTAAAATGTGACTAGTCATTTTACCTATCTATATAACATTAGTGACAGATTAATGTATAATTTAATATTTATATAATTGTAATTCAAAATTGATTTAATCCGTTAGGTGTTTATGTTTTCTTGTATATCACAGAGTTAAAAATTTAAAAAAAAAACTGATATAAAAACCACCGCATTATATTTATTGTATCCTATGTTATAAACATTTTAATTTACATTGAAGTTTTAATTTATTATTTTTTGTAAAGTAATTTTTAAAAATTGGTAATCATTAAATTGATTTTATTGAAAACTATAATTATATGTACCGTGCTTATATGTTGCTACGTCATGTTGTTCAATCGTTTTATCTTTTGATAGAGATATCAAATAGGCATTTTGAGATACCTATTTCGTTGAATCGGAACTTTTTTTTCATCATATACCACAATATCGTTAACAACATGATTTATTAAACTCTTATTATTAAACCTCAGTCGTTCAAGTATTTTGAAGGATAAAAATTTAATTATGATGGTCAAAAATAATTGTGTCGGCCCGGTGAAATTAATTCTCTGTCGAGACGTTGACATTATCTTAATAATAACGATTTTTTTTCACAGTGTGCACGTTATATCTATTGATTAATCTCCTTTAATTCTGCGCACCCGCAAGTACAAACGATAATGGTATTCTCGTGGGATTTTCTCACACGATCGTGAAAATAGATTAGGTACGAAATGACAATATAGTAGTCATGCTGACAGACAATCATTTTCATAAATATTATCGAAACGAGGCTATACCGATACAAAGATAATAACTATATTTAAGGCTATCTAGCCTTGCTGATCACCGGTATTTATTTAACACTATCTTCTTCTCTAATCTCATTTCCGGCAAAATAGATTCTCCCTTCTCTGTTAACTCAATTATCTTTTTAAATTCCACTTCGTCTTATATGTTTTTCTTCGCCATTCCTAATTCCGCTGTCTTCTTTTAATTACTCTCTCAACTCTCCTTTTTCTCTCCTTTTCTCATATGCGTGTTGCCAACTCGGACCTTTCATTTCATCTCCAAAGATTTACTTGTTTTCTTGAATTTCTATTATATTACTAGTATATTTGGGTTTGTCTTGTATTATTGATAAATAAATAAATAATTAAATAAATAATTGTTGAAGTCCAGATATCCCCTGTGCTTCGTAAAATGCAGGATTTTAACGAACAGTAGCGATAATCTATGATAATAAATTAATATAGAAAAAAAATTGTATTTATACAAATTTCACATTTTGACTGTGATATACCTGATGATGAATTTTTAATTCGAAACCGGACGTATAATATAATTATTTATTTTTTATTTTTTATATAAATTATTTATTTACATATTTATTTACGAGTATTAACCATTTTAATAATTTTGTTTTTCCTTTATTTTTTGATAATGAATGGGCGATAAAACATTTCGATTTTAATAATATAAATATAATATACTATATATTATATAGTATACAATACAGGTTTTGTCAGTTATAGTATATATTTCTGAATATTTTAACCGCCTTGTATATGCGATTTTTTTTTCGTTTCTAGATACAGTCCCAGTAATATGAGCGGGGCATCGCCGTTTGACGGTTCGTGTTGTGGCGGAAACAGTAGCTATAACGATTTAAGTTCCGGTGATTCGAGTGTCGCCGAAGAGGTGCCTAAGTACAGAGTGGTATTGCTCGGCGAATCAGGAGTCGGAAAAACGGCATTGGTATCACAGTTTATGACGTCCGAATATATGAACACGTACGATGCGTCTCTGGGTAAGATGAATATTAGTGTCCACGAATCTTATATATATATACGTACCTTTTATTGTATAAGCCTTCATAATATATATTAGCTATACGTAATTATAAGTTTTTTTTTTTTTTTGTAGTAAATGATGTAGAATAAAGTTTTATAAGGACGAAAATAATAATAAATGCAAAAACAAAACAGAAACATTCAAACACTGTCATCATAATTTACTTTTAGATACTTCATCTTCTTCCTCTTTAGGTTTACTCCTGCGCTGACGGTTTTTTTCTTCTTTTTTCTTTTCAAAGTTCACCACAAAGTATATCGAATCGAATAATGATTACAAATTTCAAGAATATTTTAATTTCGTGTTGTCTATTTTTGTTATAATATACCTACGATTAGTTCGGCCACCTGTAAAATCACTTGAAATTCTATTATAATATTTCGGCAGATCATTGCATTTTGTTGTCAGCTAAACACAATAATTATACGGTCGACTGCATTAATAGTTATATTGCAAAATTCGATGTTTATTTTAATCATAATTTTAGACTATAGGAAACCGTCACTTAATTAAATGTTTAAGTTACAATTTGTATACTAGCTATTTCCTATATTTGTTCCTTCTTTATAAACTTTATGCATATACTGTATCCCGTCTATATATTTAAAGGTTAATAAATTGATATAAAATTAAGAGTTTATTTTATATGTGTGGAACAAATTGAAAATTACCAGACACGAGTTTACGAACACATTAAAATGTATTATTCATCGCAGGGAGTTTAAATATAGTAAGTTGTTGTAAACATAATAAAATAATTTGTTTTTCGTATATCTGATGGTTCTACATCTACATAATAATAATAATAATAATAATATAGTAAACACCGTGAACTGATAAAATTAAAATACCCTTTTCATAAACATATAATTTTGTGTTTCACTATTTTTTGTCGTGGGTGAAATTCGATTAAAAATACTATTATAACTGTCCACTATCTTGTATTCTATATATAGTATTGAGTAATACTAAGATCATGAAAAAAAAAATCTGTAGGTATATGCAAATTGTATTCATACACTGTCCGTTGACAAAACAGTCGAGTTTGAATGTAATTATATATTTATTTGTATTATTTTGTTTAGTATATTTTAGTATTTTTTTTTTTTATTATTATCTAACCTAACAATATCATACAATGTTATAATAACCACTACATTTAAACCTGTATATATTATTCAAACGTCCACGGATAAAGCCATGGCATTAATGGTACAGACGGTTGTAATCAATTACTACAACAAGCAGAACACGTTTGAATATGCACTCAACCTATTAGAGTGATAGTGATTCTTCACTTGTTTAATAATATTCTATCTGGTTCAGTCAAAGCTAATTATGTTCTATGAGAATCTGAACATAAATATGTTGCATACTATTATGAATGGGCAATACTTATAAATTTCAATGGGAATATAAACACAAATTAAAATATTATTATAATTATTATTATTTTTAAATTCCATACGCATTATATAAACTATACGATGGATAGCAAATATCTAAGCCAGCAAAACACAAACGTACTCAGTCTCGTTTATTGGATAAATAAAACATACCTATTATAATACCTACGATTATAATATTATGCGTATATTGTTACAAAAAAAAAAAATTGTGTTATTATTCAATTATTATTTTCGTAGTTAATATAAAATTATTTTACGTGGCACTGCATCAGCGGCCAACTAATAACATAAAATAACTAACTGTATCCTATTTATATGATTCTGAGAAAAGCGAAAGGAATTTTCAGGTAATATTGAAAATGCCATATATTTCTCTTGTCAGAATAGAACTAATTCACAAAATTCCTTTACTATTTAATTCTCTTGGTATACCTACAATATTTCAAACGTGACATTTTTTTTCTAGGTATTTCTTTTTAGATACTACGAGTATATCATTTTTATTCCCTATTTTTTTTTTTTTTTTTTCTAGGAGAATGTCTGGTCAATATATTTATGTATATATGTATGGAATACGGACTACGGACCTTTCATTCCCTGACATTTTCCCACTATTGATTTTTTACCGCTCGGACATTTCCTCCCTTGAAATTATAAACAAGTTTTAATTTAAATAATCTAATAATGTTTATGGCCCTCAGAATGAAAAAACTAATAATTGAAACCGATTTAGAAAATATTATGTTTTTCGATTTCAGACAAGTTTCATTTACTAATTGGGAATTAAAATTATTTTCGAATATATGTTAGTACCGGTGGTGTTCCTATAGAATATACTACATAAAACGACGTATTCTCTCCAAATATTGTTGAAAAACTATGGGTTTACTGCGTACAAATAGTAATTAGGTACTCTCAAATAGTTAAAAAAAGAAACCCGTCATGATATATTATTATCAAGATCCATTTATAACACTTATGTTACTAAAACCGAAACAGTAAAAAAAAACAGAGCTAATATTAGGGATGAAAGTGGCCACTGTTGTAGGTCAGAAGTTGGGAAGGTAGGATACACAATGTTATTTCATTTATATCTGTAAGCAAAGATAAATCATTGCTTGATGAAAGACGATTCCGAGCGCAGATCGG
This sequence comes from Cinara cedri, assembly GCA_902439185.1. Taxonomy (NCBI): domain Eukaryota; kingdom Metazoa; phylum Arthropoda; class Insecta; order Hemiptera; family Aphididae; genus Cinara; species Cinara cedri. The sequence continues at coordinate 5,975,245 of CABPRJ010000476.1, read as the reverse complement.
TTAAATATAATTTTTGTGATTACCGTTTAAATTTGATTTAAAAACGCCTATTAAAAAATAAAATTTCGTGCTACACTTATACAACGGAGCAAGTTTTCTGGGATAAAAGTGGTCTAGAGTATAAAAAAAAAAATTAAATACCATTGTAAAAAAATTAAAAAAAGAAAAACAAGTCGTCTTATGATTTTGAGCATTTTAACACATCTAGGTAAGTCCAACGTAAGTATTATTACCAAGATTCAAGTCTCTACGTATATTTATAACCGTATTACAGCAAAAAAACTCATAAAAATTAAAATTCCTTAAAAGCACAAAAGTTTTGGCAAGGATACGGTAAGAAAGTAAATCAAAAAATGAACAAAAAAGATATTTTGTGATTTTTCATTATCAGACGAATTTTCCCTTTTTTAATTTTTTTATAATAGTACTTTATTTTTTTTTTATACTGTAGACCACTTAACCTTAGAAAACTTGTTCCGGTATATAAGTGTAGCACTTTTTCTGAAATTAAATTTTATCTACTTGGTAAATACATAGGTCATTTTTTGATTTTTGAAACGGTATTAAAAATAAAAACGATTAACCGGGGAAAAAAATACGGTTTTTTCGCGATTTCGTTATTTTAAATAAGTACTTACTACGTTCTCTAACAAAAATATGATTCCAATTGAAAATGATAAGAGAAAATATTTTTGTAGAATTTTTTTTTTCATAAGCTTTTAAAATCATATTAAATCAAAAATAGCAAAAAAATATTACAGTACTTAAAATTATGTATTACCAAACTGCGTTTGGAATCGTCTTTCGCCAGCAATGGTTGCTTATAGATATAAATGAAATAACCATATGTAACCTACCGTCCCAACTTCCCACCTACAGCAGTTGCTGTACCCGTCCCCAGTATAAGCTCTTTTTTTTTTTTAATACCTAATTATTTACACTTCAGATTCCCAAAATTTTAATTCTAAATAAGTCCATTATTAATAGTTCTTTTTAACGGATTTTATTATATAAGTACACAATTTAGGCAGATTTAATAAATTTGTTAAAATATCTTTTTATTTACACTTTCAATATAATATGAAAAAAAAAAGGATAAAATGTAAAAATTATTTCAATAAAATTTAGAGCTTAATATTTTTAATACATTTAAAATATGATTCAAAGACGAAGAAGTGATCTTAATATTTAAAAAATAATACTATTTTTTCAATAAATATACATATTATCAATGTATTTATATATATATATATATGCTCCAGCAGTGCCTCCAGATATTTGCTAAATAGAATATAGAATAATATATTTGAAAAAAATAATTTAATTACGATGATTCAAGTAAAAGATGAAACGAGACATCATATATTACCTAAGTTAAAATGGTTTCATTAAACTAATGTAATCTCTAGAATATCGGGGGCAAACAGAGTCGAGACTCTTTGTAATAAATATAATTACTTTGATATCATACACACAATAACTGATGTAGAAAATATTGCATTTGTATTTTTTCGAAGAATATATTAATATTATAAAAAAAATAAAATATTATAAAAACATACACATATTCATTCAGCGTGTTAAAAAATAAAATTATATGATATAACTATTAGTATTGTAATGGTGAATTTTACGTATCACCCCCTCCCCTCAATAAAAAATAAAATCGGAACTAAAATGTTCCCTTATTAGAATTCATTTTATAATTTAGTTATATAATAAAATCAATTCTGTTAACTTTTGAATTATTATTACAACAGTTTTAAATGTTTTAATGATTTAGTTCTACAACTGGAAGTGATGACGGTTATTGGATAATAATTGGCTTCGTGTGAAAATGTTAAACTCATTTCATTAATAATTGATAATTATTAATAAGTGACAGTTTTCATTTAAAGAGTTGTATAATAAAATAATACAAAAATGGTAACCTCATGAACTAAACATTTAACTCTCGAATTGACTCGCTTATTTTAAATCATCCATAGACAAAAGCATTATAATATTTTCAAAACTCATTATGAAGTTTATTATAAGTTAATTTTCTTCTCGTTCACTTTTATCTCAACAATTTGAGGTCGGGCACTCTCATTCTAAACTTCCACTTCACCTGATCCCCTAAATTCCATACATCGGTTGTGGTCATAACATTCTCAGTCGCGTCACACCACTTCTGTTCACCTTTTTTTTTTCTACGTTTTTTTTCATTACATAGCTTACTGCTTCAAATACCACTCCCCGTGACATGCCTAATCCATCTCAGTATATTTTTTTTCCTTTTTTATTCTATCGAAGCCACGCTTAAGCCTCCTCTTATGCGCTCATGATTTGTCCTTATCTCGTCACTCTACTCATGCAATTATGTATTTGGAAGTTTTGTTGAAAATAAAGGTAAATACTTGCTGATGTTGAAATGTGGTGATAGTTATTAGAGAGAAAAAAGAATGAAAAATTGTGTAGGTAACTAATGTTTAAAATATTAATTGAGAAAAACAACTGAATTCATTCATTGTACTTACCCATAAAAAATATTAAATAACTAATGAAGCTACGTTAACTCATTGTACCTGTAAACATTTTTTTCTTTAGAAATATTATCTACTGATTAAAAAATATAGAGTAAGAAAAAAGAGCTGTTACAGCTTTTCTAGTGGGGAAGATGTTTACATAACGTTATTTAATTACGCTTGCTTATGAAATACGATTCTGAGCAATGTTCGGTTATATTTTTTTTGAAATGCCGTAATATTTACGAGTTTTGACAAAAATTTTAAGCCACATTTGAGCATTTAAATAATTTTAATTTTTGGGAGTTTTTTTGCTGTTATTCGGTTAAAAAAACATGTAGAGACTTGAAACTTGGAAATAATACCTTTATTGGACTTACTTAAACGTGATAAAATTTCCAAAATTTTGGTGTACTTTTTTTTTTATTTAATAAGAAAATCAAATTTAAACGAAAATCGTAAAGAAAATTACGGCACTTAAAGTTATGGATTACCGAATTGCGCTCGGAATCGTCTTTCGTCAGTTTCGGTTTATCGTTGCTTACAGATAAATGAAATAACCTTATGTATCCTACCTTCCCAACTTTCAACATACAACAGTGGCTACACCCTTCCCCAGTACCAGTCCATTTTTTTTTTTATTTGATGTATCTACCTTTAATAGTATTTAATGTAGTTAGATATTATGTTTTTATCCAGCAAATAAATATAATAACATTATAGCTGATAAAACATAACAATTTAGGTATTTATTTTTTCAATTTCAATCTGATTTCATTAATTTTTGAATTACAATCGATGTAATTCCCGTGTAATCAAAATAATATGATATTATAATAAATGAAATGAAACGAAATGAACGCTGTCCTATTTTTTTGTTATAATGTATTTTATTTACGATATCGAACCGTAAACGCTGCTTTAACGGTGGTTGTTCAGATAAGAGTGGATATAACGGACTGTCGTGTAACCGAAGTTAAAATCAATGATTATATTACTTGCCCTTAAATGAAAAAATATTTTAGTTTATGACTTTGAGTTTTAAACTCTGTTAGTTTCGCAATTTACCACAATTTTAGTTCTGAACATATTTATTTGTTCATAATCAATACGTAATTATTGTTTTGCATATTATTATGTTTTCATTGTCGTTTTTTTTTTCAGTTTAGAATTTTTATTAAATCTATCTTTTTTTTTTTTTTTGTTATTGGTACTGCATCATTTTCACAAACTTTAAATTTAATTTTAACTTCATTAATAATGCCAACAGAATTTTCGTAAAAGTTAAGCGCTAGTTCTTCTATCAAAATTCACGTGTACCCATGATATATTGTAGTCTCTAGTGTTTTGAATACAATATTGTCCAGGTATATAGGCTCGCCCGATTTTTTCAATTAAATTTTGCATACATTAAAATTCTGATTTTTGGAGTTTTTAAATCTGATTAAAGCCGGTATTTTCAAATTCTTAGATTTTTTCCAATATTTAACGAGTATACTGTAATGGATACCAACTATGGTTTTTCAAATGGGAACCAAGATAAAAATTCCATAAACAGACGGAGTATTACTTTAAATTAATGTTGATGTCAAAATGTACGATTTCCGTAAAACCGTTGATGAGATATTTCACTTTTGATAATCCGTCTATTTATGGAATTTTTCATTGGACAGTATTCGCGTTTTACATTTTGACTGTGATATGCCTGAAAACGAATTTTTAATTCAAAACCGGTCGCATAATACACTTATCATAATACTCCAGGCGACGCATTCATTAATCTATTTATGTTTTATTTTTATATATAAATTTGTTTATTTATATATAATTACGAATATTAACAATTTTAATAATTTTTTTTTCTTTATTATTTTATTATTTAATAATTGATTGTAATACAAATATCTGTAATCCTTATCCCAGCGAGTAGTATAATAGAAACAGAATTTGATTATCTTTATTATTTCCGAAGATGTTACAATGGGTACATGGGTGTCTTCGTTGGACACCTGTAGATACGATTTAAAATGTATACACCTCCCTACCCCTAAGAATAATAATATTCAACAGAAGAAATCCACGTAATGCATGCGTCATTTCGGTGTATTAAATTTGGTGCGCGGTGAAACTTATAGCACAAAACCAATTATCGAAATCCGCGAATAGGAATTATTCGGGAATAGAAATTCGGTTACAACGGCATACAATAAGTTTCGGGGCACATGGAAGGAAAATAACCGACTACGATTAAAACAGTTGATTTTATAATTTCGTTATGTGCATGTTTTAATCGTTACTTAACCTATAAAACATTAGTTCGGTGGCATGCGCCGAACAGAAATAATGAGTTAAAATCGAAACGATGAAATTCGACGAATATTCTGTTTCACATTACCCGGTTACCTCATATACATAAATTATATTCTGCAACAGCATATAGGCAAAGAAGAACTCCACCGTATAGTTTATTCCCTTTAGCGCTGATGTTGTTCTGCAATTATCGCATACAAACTCGTCATTATTAAACATTTCGTGCCTGGAAATAATTACCGATGCTCCATTTAAAGTCGTAAGCCGTTAGAAAATCTATATTATACACGGTGTATACCTACTGCAGTTTGTTTATCGCGTTGATATCACGAATTACAAATAAGCGTCTAGCACGTTTATAAATCCATTAATACCATCAGCTATGTTTCATATATAAAACATCATCATCGTTCCAAAGCGGAATAATTTTTAAAATTTCAATCACTAGATGATTCACCAGGTGATCCGTTTTTAGTGGGTACACTCATTATCTCGGAAAGTATTAACTTTTTCCGGAATTTGTTTTCTAGAACATTTAAGAAACAAGCTGCTCTACAGTTTTATATTTGTGTACGTAATTTGTTGTCACCCTTATTTTTGAACGTAAAACCACTACCTACTTTTGATTTTCAAACGGCAAACTTTAATAAAAAAAAAGTCCATAAATATACGGAGCATTATTTACAATAAGTTTTAGCGTTGACATTTTTGAATTCCGTCAATCCGTTGACGAGATATTCCACTTTTAAGTTTGGGTCGGGGGAGAGTGGTGGAGTATCATTTGTGTGGCGGTACGGAACACGGCGTGTTAATAATGCACCACTACCATCCTCCAACCCAAACTTAAAAATGAAACATCAGTTGATTAATGATTATTTTCGACAGTTTGGTAATAATTAAAGTTTAATTATGTCACATATTTTTTTGCATTTTCTTTTGTGTCAACAATAGATAGGTAACTAATACGAATCTCGATAACCAATTACCAACAATAATCGAACCGATGAATTCGCTAGAGTATAGGCTAATATTAGAATAGTTTTATTTCATTAGTTGCCTAGCTATTTACCCTGTGGAAGATTAGGGGTGTTACACTCGAATTTCAGACTTTTACAAATTCATTCTTGCTGATTTACGGTATCCTCCCGTGAAAAAAAAAAACAAAATTGCAGTAATCACGTTATATAATTAGGTTTTCCTCGCCCGGTAAGATTTATTCGCGGAGTAAAAATCACCTGAACTATGATGCATGGGGCGGGGAGGCGCGAATCGCGCAAATAACCTGTTATACCGCGAAGAAGATTATCCTGCATAAATATAAGATCGAAATAAATAAAAAGCCCGCAATGACAGATATAACTTTGCTAGGAGCCGAGGACAGGGAGACGTGAAAAATGAGTTTTTTTTCGATTCTGAACGAAGCAAGGAATGTTTAAATTGTTTTTTTTTTTTTTTTTTTTTTTTTATTTTAGTGTGTGCTTTTTCAATGGTGTCTAAATAAGTTTTTGACCGGAATATTATGTGATCAAATTTTCGATTAACTGCATGTAGGATGACGGTTATTAGTGTCAAATAATATCTAGTTAGTGTACTGCAAGTTTTTTATATTTATTTTTTTTCACCGTTTGGGGAAAATCGGAGAAAAACGTAGACAAAACGGGAATATTATTTTATGCAATAACAGTTTCTGTTAAATTCGATTTATTTCTATTTTTTTTTTCTTTTACATAATTTAGAGAATAATCATAAAGATTTGACATTTCCAACGAATACACAAGTATATTATCATTTGTTAGACATGGTGTAATTTTTTAAATATTTAGTCATTTTTTTTTTTTCAGTTACTTAAAACTATTTAAAATTTTAGTTTTTTTTTTTTTATTTTCCGCACAATTGTCTTACCGAACTCCGTTTACAAGAGTATTTTCGTTTTCGGCGAACGATAATTGCTGCGCGTAGGTATTTATATCGCGACACTGAACCGGAGCAACCTGAATAATTTTTACTAAAAATTACCGTAAAAATGTAAAATATCAAAAAACGATCGATATGAATAAAATATTATATTGCTGGAAATTGATTTGTTAATGAATAATGAATATATTATCCTAATATGTAACGACATTATCTCTGTGATGTGGAGGACAAAAATATTAATATTTTATATTACGGGCATTCCATGAAGTTTTATCGATTCCTACATAAATTACTGTATAATATTATAATTTATAAGCCTATCATCAATAATATTATTATCCGCCCGCTGTCAACGTACGCCCAAACTTTTATGACATGATAATTAATATCGCCGAATTCGTATTTATTTTTTTTTTCAGATTGAGCTCTAATAATTGTTGTAGCCTTCTTCAAGTATACATAATTTTACATAAGTATTTTTAGTAAAATATAATGCCAAAAAATCTTTGAAAATCCGAAAAAAATCTTTAAGCTCAAAAAAAAATCCCTTGCCATACACACTTAAAAAAAAATACTTCAAAAATACATTAATATCATCGATAACATTTGTTATGATTTTAATTTTTTCAATTTCTCTGCACATGCTACTTTTCTCCTTACTTTTATCTTTTACCTTTGTACCTATTTCTTCACAAAATCGTAAATAAATTTTTGGCGGCTTTTTTCTGAAATTTCACCCTCCAGAACTACGCGTTGAATACCTATTCTAAGCATAGAAGACAAAACAAATTGGCAAAAAATAATTTAAAACAATTTTTATAAAGTTAAATGTTTCTGAAATCCACAACCAATCATTTATAATAGCTTTTTCATGGAAAACCAAGTGAAAGGGTGAATCATAAAGTAAAAATGGGAAAAATGGGAATGTATAGGGAAATAGGAGAAGGGGAACCGAAACTGTTAAAAGCATGGCAAATGTTGATGTCAATCCGTTTGATACGTAATTTTACCTATGTTTAGTAAAATTTAATACACTCGTATTTTGCTATCGAATATGTGTTCCCACTATAGCTGCCGGCCAATAATGCAACACGCTATATTGACCGTTGCTATCGGTAAATAGATTTTAGTTTTCATTTGAAATCAGAAATAAATCTCCCGTAAGATTACAAAAATGCTGCGGCAAACATTTATTCTAATCTAAACATTCGGGGAGGGGGGGTAATGTGGGAGATGTCAAGCCGTTCCGTAAATCGCTGTTCGGATTCAGTTTATCGAACTGTTTTGTATTTATTTATGTTGTCTTTGAAGTGACTACGTAAAACCTGCACGTCCGCCATTTAGGTAGATAGGTACACATAAGTGGTTGTACACGCTTTTGAAACGGCGGATTTTTATTGCGTTCTTTCTTGTACGCGGTATTAGATAGACGGGCGGGTCGATAGAAATACAAGTTCTTCAGGATAAAGAACGGGGTGCAGTGATAAAAATGTTTTTCTCTCAAAATTGATATTTAGTAAAAACGTCCGTCGAATGAATAACGTATATTATTATTTACGTCTGCGGATGGCTCTGGTATGCACACAAACGCGCGTATTAACGTTTTATGTTAAATTGTCAATTATTATTATTATTATTGTGTTTACAGACGACGAGTTTGGCGAAAAAACAGTTTCCATACTTTTGGACGCCGAGGAATCCGAAATGGTTTTCATTGATCATCCCAGCATTGAAATGTCGGTAAGTATCGGCCCGTTCAATACAAGTACTACAATAACAATAATATTATTTGTATTCGATTTGTAAATTGCGAATGCTATCTACAGGTGGCAACAGAAATAACTATTGGACGAAATTTTTGATTGTATATTTTGAGTATTTTTGACTCTACGTTAATAACAATAAAATTATGTTCTGATGAGTAAGAGACAAAAACCTGCGAACGCCGTTTTCCGAAAACGAATTCCCAGCCGAATTCACAGACGCGTATTCAATTTGCGTGTTAATGTACAAATGTACAACTTTATTGTACGAATTCGATTTGTATTTTAAAACTTATGTTTCAACATGCACACAGATCTAATTTTTATAAATAACGTAATCGCAGACTTATTCTACGTACGTATAAAAATAATTTAATATGGATAGGGGTACTTGAAAGTTGAAAATGACGAACCATTGTACCCGAATATATTATTTACTAGTTAGTTAAGAATTATGGGGGTTTCCGAAAAAATAAAAAAAAAGGACAAACTACTAGCAGTATTTGGCCTGCGTAATAAAACTCACGGATCGTGAATACGATTCCACTAACGATGTTTTATATAATAAAAATGAAACAAAATAAAGTGACCTGGATAACCACGTTTTAATGTCTAGCTATTATTTCATCCCCATAAGTGTTCAAGTGATAATTAAGGAACACAAATAAAATGATAATTTAAATTTTTAACAATTCAAATGTTTAAACCGTACAGGGTGCTTTACAACACTCGAAACAACGGTATGTCTAATTGTGAATTAAATGTGTTATATTATAATGATTTAATTTTTTTTACGTGTTCAAAACGTGAAAAATTAGTGATTTTTCATGTGCAGCGTTTTTATCTGTTCTTTATTCGATCAAATTGCCTAGGCCGCTACGCACATATACTTTGTGTAAGTTAATTTTAAAAAGTCGTAAACATTTTATGTAGGTAATTCGTTTTAAAAAAAAAAAGTAGGTGCCTGCCTATATTTCTATACATTATATTCCTTACTGTTCGTATAATAATCGATAGTATTACATTTTTTATTATTTATTTGAAACTTACAATCTTTATGCCGCCGCTGTCAATAGAGAATAGGTACCTATATAGTAAGCACATAAAATTTTTTTTTTTTCAACGTACAGGATTTATTATAAGAAGTATTAAAAATGGTTTAGTTAAATATATATAAGCAAAAAAAAGAAAAAAATTAATACTGCAGACGAGTGTGCCACCGTTATAGATGAAAAGTTGGATAGATAAGATACATAAAGGTATTTAATTTATACCTGCAAGTAATGAAAAACCATTGCTAATGATTCTGAGATAAGTTCGGTTATACGTGCTTTGAAATGCCATAGTTTTCGTCAAAATTTGAACTCTTATAAAAAAATAAACCAAATAAATTGCATTAATTTTTTTTTTTTTACACTAAGTACAATACACATATTACATTTTCAACAATACCTGTTTGGTTAAAAAATTATATCCACTTAATACCTACCGAATAAAAACTAAAAGAAACTCCTATAACTAGCTCAACAATTGGCAAAATGTTTTGAAAGTTTTATTTCGTTCATGAAAGGTTAATATAAGTGTATCCTATAAACATTTTAGCTCTCTACGATAACTTTAATCGATTTATGCCAAAAACCAAAATCGAAAATAACAAAACCATTAACACTGTGAACTTTTCTGTATTTCCCACGTTTTTTTTTATTACGGTTTTTCCCAATCATCAAAGGGAATTGTGGGATTTTTTAAAAATTGCTCAAAGAAAAAAATACAACTTGTGTTATACATCAACTATTCCATTTTAGATTTCAAATGGAATAAAAAAAAGCATTTTGTTATTTATTAATTGAAACAATATTAAAATAATCACATTATAGTAGAACCAACAGATCCCTGGCTACGTTCATAAACAAAAACATGTTTGTTTTTCTAGTTTACGCATAATATTTATAGTAATCTAAATAGCTTTTTATATCTGAAAGACACTGCAGATAATGGTACGAAGAAAATATTATTATAAACACTTCTCTTTTTCTTAGTTTGCAAATATAATAATGGGCAAAAAAATAATGTAGTGAACAAATAGCAAGGTTTTTGTTGAATTTTCCCTGAAAACTGCAATATAGTATTGCGTCTGTTATACAAAGACGAGTAAACCTGTTTAACATAATCATAATCGAATTTTTTTTATGGGCAATTTAAGAAACAAGCAGCTCTAAATGGCCTTATTACTATCACCTTTTTTAATTTTTTTTTGTGTAGGAGTGAACCGTTACACAATTGATTTTCAAATAGTCTCCTATATTGAAAATTCAATAAATGGCGGGTATAGCGTACGCGTACGCGTGTATTCAGAATATTATAAATGGACGTTTGATATTGTAATACAAATTGCGCGATTATCGGAATTATCGCGTAAAATTCGTAAAAATAAAATTCAAATTTTGAGCGGAGGAACGGTTAAAAACCCGCGTTCTCAGTCGATTGCGCCTAACCTAACGGAGTAGAACACGATTCCGTACGGTCCATATCAGCGAACGGAATCGTGCACATTTTAAGGTAGCCTAAGATTTTTAGTGCAATATTGCCAGATTTCCATAAGGTTACATGGGTATTTGACCGTTCATTAGCGGATTTTCAACATTTTTCTGGGTGGGGTCCTGAAAAAAGTATCTCTAATAATAGATACTTTTTTTTTTTTTTTTTTTTTTTTTAAAGGCATTTAACGAAACTGTATCAGTGTCTGTCCACCACTGTAAATCCACCACTGTGACTATTTGACTTAGTTGCAGTGTTTTACGTAGTTAATTCCTAACTATAATAAGTAACATTTATGTAATTATTTCCATACCGTTATGTGGTTTAAGAAAATTAAACGAATCGACAATATTAAATAGTGAACGGCAACGTTGCCCGGGAAATCGTACGTAATCGTGTTGTTTTTTCGAAGCCACTTTGACAATCCGTTGTCCGATCAAAATCGAACGGAATCGCGTGCCCGACATGGCGAAAAAAAAATCAATATATTAATAATAGTCTTTAACTAAAACAATGATATGGTTATAAACGTGAAAATGGTAGAATAATAATTTTAATCCCAAAGTGTTACAAACCGAAATACCTAATAAACCGGCATATGCATACATACGTGTACTATAATGTAATCTACTTACAGGGCTGTAAGCGCTGTTTACCGAGCGTCGAGTGGCATACGCATTCTAAAATGATTATACATTTCTATCCTTAGATTAATTTTATGTGGGACACGATATTCGAATCGATAAATAAAGCAAAAAAAAAAAAAAAACATACATTTTCGCACAACTCAATAAAATAGTATGTACGAAATATGTTATTTTTTATACTTTTGCGAATTACGAGAGCTCGATATCATAAAATTGTTCAACGTCGGAAATTCAAATTTAAAATAATTCATAACAGCTACAAGGATAAATGTTAATAAAATATATAAAAAAAAAAAATAAATAAAAAACAATATCAATCATGACCCAACGGTCTACGATATTTCCTATAACAATTTCACCGAAGCTACATACACGTATAATACTGGAATGTTCGGGTTTCTATTTATTTATTTATTTTTATTTTTTTTTTGTCCCATCTCAAAATCGACATAATTGTTACCTGTTCCTACTTATTTTTTTTTTTTTTTTTTTTTATCGATTTCCTATCGCGATTAGTTTTTGAACATTATTCTATACACGGTTATTACTGTATTTGATTTACGTTCAAAACGCTGTTAACGAAAACGAACCAAATAATTCGTAATCGGATTCAAATTCCGTAATCCGAGTGTACAATAAATTTCGCATTTCGGATTTTCGCCGTCATTGAAATTATTCCGATACACGTCAGGTAGCTGCGGTTTCGGACAAATTGCGAGTTTATCGAAACCTATGGGGTAAAACACGATTGCGCACGTTCGTTATCGGTGATACATTTTTAAGCTACACGATTGCGTACGAAATTCTAAGCGCTGTTTCCAATTCGCACACATCGGTATACGTGTACCACACGAGTGAACTGGAAATAATACGTAAATACGTTTCGTTTTTCCACAAGCGATGTTAAGCGCAACATCAACTATGCTGGAAACGTTGTTATTTCAAAGATTTAGGCGTTTCCTGGCCTTTAGTTTGCCGTTAATCGTCACACGTGTGTATATTTTATCGACGTTTAGTAGTATCGGAAATTCTATTAAACTCGAGTCCGAAAAAGGAAAATAGTTAGTGTTTCTAAATGTCAATAGACAAGACCGATTGTACAATTATAATTAACGACGGGAAAACGGAATTTTATCCGTGAAATATCATTAAGGATTACGATGAGCAGTGAAAAATCCATACAAATGTATTGAAATATTTGAAAGCGTACGTTTATAGATGTTCGGAAATTAAAATTTAGGCGTTTTAAAATAGTTAATTTTTGCAACTAGAATATTTTAGTTTATAGATAGACGGATAGATGGGTAAATGTGTTTGTTGTCGTTTCATAATAATCACGATTCAACAAGACAATTACAATAAAAGCGAAACAACGCGTGCCCGAAAGCCCGAGCTTGTGGGGAGACAAGAGTTCGTAACGTTTCTGTGGTTTATATAATGTACACATCACCGTCGTTCATCCCACGCATTTAAAAACAAGAATATAAAAGTAAAAAAAAAAAAAAAAAAAAAAAACCAATAATGCGATATTAAATTAAATATTGAAAACAGAATACAAATTTGATTTTTTCATTTATACGTTAATCGTTTTACTAGTGATAATATACTACGGTTCGGATACAGTTTTCGTACCGGCCGATATTGTCGAGTGTTATCGTAGTGCGTGCATTCGAAAACGTCGCGCACCGATTCGTACGCAATCGCGTCGATTTTTTTTTTTTTTTGTTTGTTTCCGTATCCTTTAATCCATCGTCAAACACGCGCAGCGACCGTGTCGTCAAAACGGACGAACGTGCGCAACCGTGTCCTACCCAACCTCGCTTATAACCGTTTCGTTCATTTTTCGTGCGTGTCGTCGTTTCGACGGTGTCGGGATATTGCATTGAAATATTTGTTCGTTTCGTTTTGCATTCCAGAAACTGGACCGCGCGCGATTTTCTACCGTCGACGATACCGATACCGTTAGTGTATCGTTACAAACAATGCAGATTTCAAAAAAAAAAAAAAAACCAAACAAATCTGTTTTAAAACGCTATAATTTTCCGTATTCTACATGCATACATACATATTGTTATTTATATTATTTACAAAAACGAAATATCCCCGGGAGAAACGCCGGGGAACCGGCCGGTGATCGGGCGCGGTTCACACGACGAACCCCTCGACGGCGTGTGCGACCCGGTTGTCGGGCGGCGGATACCGGCAGCAGTACGACGTGCTGACGCCCAGACAGGCCAGCGTGACGGACAGCGCGGATATGCCGCACACCACGCCCGCGCCGATGTCGTTCAGCGCCGGGTCCAGCACGGTGCTCTGGCACATGAGCCACAGCGCGCACGTCTCGAGCACGCTGAACAGGGCCACCAGTATGTAGCCGGTCACGTAGTTGCGGTTCGGCAACCACCGCCACTGCTGCGACCTGAACCCCGGGAACCCCAGTACCAGGCACACGGCGGCCGCCAACAGCCCCGCGTTCAGGTAGTACAGCCGGCCGCGCCGGGACATCAGGTAGAAGCACAGCATGCAGCTGGCCGTGCCGGACACGACCAGCACCATGGCCGCCGACCACAGCGTGCACACCGGCAGCGATTGGACGGCCGTCCGGCCCGCGGCGGCTGACCACGACGTGGACCGCTTGCCGGGCGACCAAGACAACAGCTTGCTGGGCGACTCCGGGATTTTCTCCTCGACCTACAGCGCCGTCGAAAAAAAAAACAAAACAAAAAAATAACGATTAGGTACACGGCGCATTTCGCCCGGATTGCGCTGTTTGGTGTTGCCTATTGTGACGTCGGGTAGGTTGGATCGGGTCGGGCCGGGTGTTCGGGGGTTCGCGCGCGTCGAAAGTCCAAAAACCCGGTACGTCATACACCGCGAAACTCCCGTTAACGTGACCACCCCTATGTAGCGGGTAAATTTTTTTTTTTTTTTTTTGGTCCCGTCAAACTTTATGCGTCCCGTGTGACGCTCACAAATGACGGTCGTGTGTCTAAACGGCGGTGGTGATTTTTTTCCAGTCACAGCGGCAACCGTCGTGTGGAACTTTTACTGTTTAGCACGACGGCCTTGGCGCGCGTTCGCTAACAATTCGGCAGGGCGACGGTTCTCGACCTTTTCGTACCTTCACGCGGACATAACGGACTCTATACGGTCATTCGACCATTTTTTTTTTTTTTTTTTTTTTAACTTATCGAAAAACGTATTCGCGCACCAACCACGAGCTATCCGGGTACCGCTGGTCGAGAGACTGGCTCTGCGTGTAGGGGACCGAATGCGGCGTTATCTGACAGTCTGCACCGCACATTGACGGTTTATCGTATTTCGATTACAGCGACCGACCGACCGCGTTTTATGCACGACGTATACTGTACACAATATCATATTATTATACGGTATGGTGATGCGATTAAAGCGAACGAAAAACCAGATTCGTCGTGAACAATCTATTCGAGATCGGAGAATTTCCCGTTTTGTAAAGCTGGACGGATTACACTTTCCTTCCGTCCGCGGATAAGTCACCGTTGCGATGGGAGGGGAGGAGGGGGAGGGCGGGGTGATTAAAAGTAGGTTTAGGATATAGGACATTTAGATTGAATACCGAATAAACCGTTTAAGACGATAAACGATTTTGAGTGCGACCCGGTTACTGGTTAGGTTAGAGCTGATTAATTCCAATGTGACCAACCGAAACCCGCAGGAAAAATATCCGAAATTGAAGTGCGAACTCTCACGTGGGAATTGAATTTTCCGACTATGACAATACGTTGTCGCATTGTCCAACACGTCGACATTTGTTATTAGATTTGTATTTTTTTTTTTTTTTTTTGTAACAAGAAAACTGTCGGCCGTCTAGACAAATGTTTTGTTGGACGAGAATCCGAATTTTTCAATGTACCCGGTCACGGTGTCAGAGTTTCAGAGGATTTATATTAACCGAAAAAGTGATCGCAAATTTGTAATCCGTTCGGATACTAAAATTACAATCGTCCCGTTTGTTTTTCGGAGGCTCAAGAGTCGGGTAAATTGAATTTACTGATTTCAAGTACTACGCGAGGAATTCAAATAGGATTTCAGAATCCTCGCATAATCATTTGTCGCCAGATAGATGGGTAAACTCCGAACTTGGAATGACGATGACCGTTGTGTCGCGCGTTTCGAATTCGTCGGGCAGGTCGAGTTTGCCGTCGTTAATGGTTCTGGGCGACGGAAAATAAATTGAAAACGCCCTCGATACCGTTGCACGAGTGACGTTTATAGACGCACGGAGACAGTGTGTACATTTTTCCCGCCGACGCATTCATTATACGGTTGGTTTAGAGTTCGTTAATCGTTTCCCATTTATTGTTACCATGCGAATTGCGCGATTTTCGAGTATCGCTTTGCACGGGCAATCGAAATACTGGAAACTTAGGTATGCGGTTCGAACAACAGTTCAGTGCGTACACGAGACATGTCGAGCTCCGGAAAAACGCAATATGCCGTCGTTCGTGCTGTTTGCGCACGGCGAAACTTAGACAATTGTACACTGGCGTACATTGCGCGTAATCTGTTTCGTATGCCCGGGAAATATGTTCAAAAACCGAAATTCCCGCGGTAATCGTGTCCGAATCGAAAACGGGGTCAACGTTAAAACCGTTCTACCGGGTCTGACGCGTAAACTGTCCGAAAAGTTAGTAATTAAATATTTATGAGAACTGTGCACTATCGTTATCATCGCCTTTCGCGGCCGTTAATTGTCTTTGGATTTATAGTGGATATGAGTTATGGTACAGTTATTGGTTTGGCATTACTATTTACTAAACGGCTATGGACGGATAGGTCCGTAAAGACGCACCCTCGAACGCGAACCGACCGCGGAAATTCTCATCCGATTTTAATTTTTTTTTTTTAAAGTTTACGGTTTTTCGATTTCGCACGTGTGTGCGGAAATCCGGTCATCGCAACGCCCGAAAACATTTCCGGAAGCCGGAAAATACAAATAAAACCGTTTTATAAAATACCTGAAACACCGACGACGGCGCCTTGTAAATCGGTTGTATGACGGCCGTGTTCCTGGGCCTGTTGTACTGGATGCCGGTGGCCGGCACGCACGTGTCCAAGTTGTATTCGGACAGGAACTCGGGCGTCCTCTTGTGCTTGTTGTACAGTGCGGCCGACGACCTGGTCCTGCGGACCGTCACCTGCGGTTTGGCTGCGGCGGCGACCGTTTGCGCCATCATCGGTGCGAACACGTCGGCGGACCGGTTGCCGGACGGGGTGGACGGCAGGCTGACGGTGCACTCGCCGTACACCGCGTCCAACCGGCGCCTGGCCTTGCACGGCGTCACCGCGGCCACCGTCCTGTCCGGGCGACCGCCGCCGGCTGCTGCGTATTTGATGTGTTGCGGCCGTTCCGCGGACGGCGGTGGCGTATTGCGCCTCGTCCTGATCGCCGGCGGCGCGCTGTCAGCCATCTGTCGCAGCTGCTGGTAGTGATGGTTGTGCTGATGTTGGGGGCGCAACAGCAACGACCGCTGTTCTGCCACGACCGGCGCTTCCGGAGAGTCTGGACGTCCGCGCAACCGGTTCGGCGATTCCATATAGTAGAACGTCTCGGTTGTGTCGTCCGGATCCAGGAAGTCCATGGATGGATCGATGTCCGGTATCTCTTCGTATCTGTGGTCCACCTCGAACGTGTTGTTGTAACCGCCGTTGTAATAGCAGTGAGACATGATTGCCTCAAATGTGTTCAGCTGGGTTTCTAAGGGAACAACGAAAATTATTAAAAGCTCGAAAATTTCAGTTTGAAAACTAGCTAAGGAAAAAC
The DNA here is from genome assembly GCA_902439185.1 of Cinara cedri. NCBI lineage: Eukaryota > Metazoa > Arthropoda > Insecta > Hemiptera > Aphididae > Cinara > Cinara cedri. The sequence goes on along the minus strand of CABPRJ010000476.1, from coordinate 5,957,757 downwards.
ATTAGAGATGTGACGAACTGTTCGATTTTAGAACCGAACCGAGCCGAACTATTGGGTTTTTATTTCGGTTCGAAAATCGTTCTGCGTGGTTACTAATACCATGTTCTGTGGTGGGACAGAGCAGCTTTGTTACGAAAAAGAAAAATTTTTTTTTGTTTTTTTTTTCCCCATTAGTTGGTTTCATAATAGGAAATTGGCAAAGGCCATAAAGGTTAATCAAACCTAACCTAACCTTTTTACTTTTTTAATGTTCGGGTTCGAGAAAATATTTTAAAAGTTCGTTTCGGTTCGGGTTCGTTAATTTTAAGGAAATATCGGTCTCGGTTCGGTTCGATCTTAAAAATCAGGGTTCGTATCATCTCTAAAAAACATTTTAGCGAAAGTTAATTTATAGTTGATTGTCTCGCGAAAACTACTCCGGTCTTGTTATAACGATTTTACTGAAAAATGACTGTCGGAGTTACAGAATGTAATTTTCGTCGTGAACAACATTTCAAACAATAATAAAACAATATTATTTTTACACGAATAAAGAATATAATACAGTAAAACTTCCGTTAACGGTTACCTCAAAATAGCGGTCATTTTCCCCGGTCCCTTCGGTGACCGTTATGCGGAAGTTTTACTGTATATTCATGGCGTTCGAATTGGTATTCGATGTATAAATCGTAACGCACTTAATTCAACTAATGAAAAAAAAAAAAGTATCTGAATTATAAACAAGACTATATTAGCGTTTTCCGCCCGACTCCATTCGCGTATATTTTTCGTCCACTATCCACCGCAATCCCCAGTGCATCAGTAACGTAAAAGACCGACGCCGTCGATTTTAACTGTGCGACGTTGCAGATTATAATATATTTGACAGATGTTTCGTATGCGATCAGTACATTGATTCGATGTGCGTTATCGAATTAACGGCACATTACGTTCAAAATCGTATATGATAACAAAATGTTAGTAGATGTTCCACTTCGTACTGTTATCGTACCAAATACACTCGTGAAATATGGTATCACCGACCGCATGCAGTGTTGTATACCTACATCACGAGTGCAGCGAGACTGAAAACGCTTTAATAACAGACGATTATAAGAACAAGAGTTACACAAGTACCGTAGGATAAGCGTGGTTTTTTTTTTTTATATTTTACGAGCATCTAAATGCTGTAATAGAATACGCAGAAACACACCGTGAAACGTCCCTCAGGAAATACTATCGCAGACGGTCGTTCCTCCAGTAACTATAGATCCGAACGAGTCCCTCGTGCACGATAACGCGACTCTCCATCAAGCCGCACACGGAGTAATTAAATCACGAATTACGGTATTTTAAATCCGAATAATGTAAATTGTGCGAGAGTCAACGACGTCTTTTAAACTATCAAACGATTGTAATAACAATTATAATAATAATAATAATAATATGATTGTCCGTTTGGTTTTCCTAACCATCAGCCACGCGTAAAACGCTTTTGAGAATATGATCTTCCGGCGTGTTAGCGATTATTGACCTTCCGAATATTTTACGAGGAGAAAGGGGGAGGGGCTGTAATTCTACTAGGGACATTTTACGGTCTTTGTAAAATACTAGGGAGCTCAATAATCACTAGTGAAATTTATTTGGGGAAGATAAAACCATCATCTGCTTTTGATTTACAAATGGCAGCTAATGTGGGAAAACGCCTTAAATAGACGGAGTATTAATTAAAATACATTTTCGGTGTTGAAATCTTTGTTTTCCGTCGACCCGTCATTTGCGTGGCGACAAGGCGCGCTGCGTTTGAATAATGCTCCACCACTCGTCGACGAGTTGACGGAAATCAAAAATATTACAACAAAATCTATTTTTATTGCCTAATAAATGGGGATCTAAGGTCTAAGACATTTTAGAAATAGGTTGCCGTTTGAAAATCAAAAGTAGACGACAGCAAAAATGATAGTGTAATATTTTAGAACTCTTTGTTCCGTAAGTTTAAAAAACAAAAAAATTCCGAAAATAGTTAATAGTTTCCGAGATAATGAGTGTTTCCAATCGAGTGGATCACTATGTATAATTATGTACTGTCGCATATGCGGCCGGGTGACCAATAATAATCCGTCTTGTTGTTGTATTAGATCAACGACAACCTCGACTGCAGCTGTTCTACACTACGCATATACTCGGCAGATGACAAAATCATTTTCCATTTCGTTTTAAGATTTTCGTGCGCGCCGTCTCGACGTTTTTCAATCAATATTGTCTCCTAGGATTGTGGATAATAACGTAAAGGTAGTTGATGATATTATTTTCGTTTATCAGAGACTCGTGTACGTATCATACGCACACCGCTGCGTGTATTAAATTATCTACAAATTTAATTTCGAAACAAATAGATACATATTATTTTTCCGTGTTGGTAGGTACCTTTACGCTATGAAATTATCTGACCCGCAATTATTATACCAAGGACTCGGCGTGTGAAGGACGCTAATAAAAAAAAAAAAAAAAACAACCGAAGACACTGCACATCATCGCGTCGAAAACGATTTAAATTGCAGATTTATGTTCAATAATATAAGTTACAATTATTGTTATTCGTCACGTTGAAATGTGTGATTTACGTTTAATTGAATACCATCAGAATAATCGATAATAATATAACCACCAATATTGACGGGGTTTCGCAGCCGCCTCAGCTTACTGTTATAACAATAAGAATAATATTAATATTCATGAAAATCCAGAGCGGTCTATCATGAATCAGCAATATTTAAAAAACAAAAAACAAAAGCCACGAGGTCCATGATAAACGGGTCACGGTGTATACGTATCGACTAATTCTAATGAAATTATAATTACCATACTTTCAACTGCCAAACGGATCTCTGGATCTCTATATTTTCATGTCACTGTCACGAAATGAACCGTCGACCATACATTGAGCCCCGGAACTTTAGGATTTAGACGGTTTAGACAGCAATATAACTTTAAAAACACGCGTAAGGACGCTATCTATTGTTCGAGTTGATTTTAATTTATCGGGGAGTTAAGGATATCTAAAAACGATAAATTACGTTCGGGCAGATAGCCGTTTGAATTATTATTATTATTATTGTTTTTTTTCTTTCCATTTTTCGGAGCATAGAGTTATTTGAAACGACGACGGCAGCGGCGGCGCGGCGATAGCCTTAAAGTAATAGCTTTTATTGTTTTCCTTTCGTTTCTATCGTCGTCGTCACATTGCTTTTAGAGGTTTCTATTATATAGGTGTGTGTGTTTCATTCAATTTATCTTTCGTTTTCGCATCTTTATTTATACACGCATTGTCGATAGTTTATCTCTTTCTAAATCGATCAGATCAGAACCTGAAATTTCATTAGTCGTTCTAACAAGATAATCGTATCCCCCGGATAATGTTACCGAGGGTCGAGATCGCACTAGGAAAACGTTGCCCCCGGTAAGATTTCCATAGGCAAATCTTATCCCCCCCTGTGTAAGATCGTTCGGGGGTGTGATTATCCCAGCACACTGGCCATAAAAACGACACGTGAATTATTATTTCCTATGTTTTACTTGGATCAAAGCGATTCATTTAAATTTCACGTTTAAGTTTTCATTGTAGCTTTTCTTGGACATTCGTTTGTACTGTTCTTAAATATTATTCTCACATAATTCATGGAGCTTAAAAAACATTTCAATTATTTTTGGACGAAATTTTTCACGAATACTTATAATATGTAAATGATATATTATAATAATGTGTAACTATATTGATAAATTTATTAAAACGTACAAAAAAATTGTTCAAGGACATCAAAATGTTTTGTTTCATTATCGACCGACCGTCTTATGTAGCATCGTCTGGACGAACAGCTTCCTGCCTACTTTCTCAAAAGTAATTCATCTGGCCAAAGAGTTGATGAAAGTTACAAATTTCAACATAAACTTAGTCTATGGGATTGTCAAGTATCGTTCGACTAGGTATTTTAATAATATCATTGTTTGACTTTACACAAATGCCTGAAAACTTAACAGAATGAGGTTCATTATAAGTTGTGCTTAGTGGTAAAAAAAACAGTAGTGCACGAATAGATTAGTTTTATTTTGATATGGATTTTAAGATGAAATTTTCATGAAAATCGTAAATATTACGGCTTTTCAAAATATCACGTATAATCGAAATTCGCTCAGATTTTTCTCGTTAGCAATGGTTTATCGTTGTTTACTGATATAAAATAAATAACTATCTAACCTACCTTCTCGAATTTTTATCAGTAGTTTTTTCAAGAATTTAAATGGTTTTTCTTTATGTTTACTTTACATAATGTATTTTTTCGTCAACTCCGGCCTTGCAAATAATATTTAATATGCGGCTATTTATATAAACTTGCTATAGTGAAATTAACGAAACGTAGCTAAATTTCTGTCGGTATCGACTCTGATAATATAGCGTGTAACGATACACAATAACCGTTTCACGATACAAAACCGAATGTAACTATATTATAGTCGATTCGAATTTATGGCGAATATTCGTACCTAATCGCGTAACATTTTCGATATAAGTACTTATTGTGGTGGCAGAGATAAAAGATTTTCAAACGGGATTGACATTATCAATACGAAAAAATACCTATAGGGTACCATCCGATCGAATAGGCCGATTTTCGGTAATACGTTGAAAATCCCGTTGATAAACACACAACCGACGATACACTATCACATACAAGTATAAAATAACCGCGGAAAACGTTTATTATTATTTATGGCCGTCAGTAATAAAGATAGCATAATGGAAATTCACGGCAAAGGCGACGATAAAATATTGTGGTAAATATGTATTTTATTAGACGACCGGAACGATGATGGATATCCGCTGCCTTCGTCTTCGGAACGTTAATCGTTTTTTCCAGAGTCCCGCAGCACCGGATTCGAAGACAGTTTTTTATTGTTATTATTATTATTGCCAGAGACGTGCTGGATGCTGAATAATCTGTATATTAATAAATTATAATATTCTTCTTGGGATTTTGATCTCCGGGCGACTGTACGCATACTATATATATTTCACACGCCATATTATTTTCAAGTGTCATGACCCGCAGTAATGAATTGTCGTTCTAGCATACATCTATGTTTAGGTGGGGTTTATTTTTTACGCGACGAGTACTCGTACCATAGGTATTCCTTTAAAACGTCGTTTCACCCGCTCATCAGATTAACACGAACATAAAGTGCAGTCTATTGTTATGTAACAAAAAAATTATCCGCGTCTTTAAGCTGAAATTGTAGCGGAGGTTGTAGAGGGAGTTACTAATACTACACTGTAGTAAATAAATTAAATACAGTTCCGTTTGATAGTTAAAACATCCGGTTTACAAATTGATCTAATAATTCTTGAAATAATACATTAGTGCGTGTACAATTTTTAATTTAAGTAGTACCACTTATAAGATTTATTTTTTACGGCAAACGGTTATATACGTATTACAAGACCCAAGTAATTGTTGAATTTTCGACAAAACATGCGTATAATATGTATATGTGTAGATTATTTTCATGTCACATATTCTTTCCCTTTTGAGATTTTCGTTATGTTTTGTATAACAAATAACTAGACTTTTTAAAACCAAAACATCATTAAAACGGGTGTTTTTTTTCCGTAGAGCGATTCGAGTGGGGTACTACGTTAAACTTTGTATAATTGGAATAGCTATACACAACGAGAGTGTCCTTTTTTAAACATATACAATTTATAGTATGTTGTTGTAGCTTTAAAGGATTAAGAATGTCCGTAGCGGCACCCCTTCAAATTACCGCGCCATATCGCATTATAGATTTGTACAAATAGCAGGTGTATGAGTAAAAGGAGAAGATTTCTATGGGTAAGTTATTCCGATCGTAGAGATTTTTGACACTTCGACACAGATATCCGAGTACGAGTTAAGTATTATTGTATACTATCGTTTATTATAATCTCGAGGTCGTAGTGTATATCACTTAACGGTGATATTAATTCATCTACTATATTGGGTGAATAAAAGCCTGCGAATTAACCGGTTCCAGTTTAGCTCTAAAAAGTTCGATAGGACAACTTGCACCGTTTAGACTTTTGGTTCTCAACGACCACGAATTAACCGGTTTTGGATTGGACTTAACGAATACGGTCAATCAGTGTGGCTACCCAAACAGAAACAGATAATATAGCGCACGGAAAACTTTATCGAGACATGAATAGTAAAAAAAAATTTAAAAAAAAAAAATTAAATTAAATGTTTCCCAATCGTCGTACTAACCCTTACAACCCTTACAACGACGCGAAGTGACTCTCCGTCCGTGACGTCTTAAATACATTTTATAATCTACTGTCTCAGCTCATGGATATTGTTAATATTGTTTACCTATGTATTATGTGATTACACATACTACAGTACTAATGTAAAAACAAAATAAATCGCTCAAAAGAAATGAACCGACTTCTTAAATCGTATACGAGACTAACTCGGCAGTGTCATTCCTTTACTAATAAATATTTAACTCTAAATTAGTTTAAAATTTTTTTTTTTTTTTTGTTTCCAAAAAAATTTCACGGTACAACAAATAACCTTGTGATAATGCGAAATGGAACCATTTGTTTGTAAGTAAATTGTAGAGTTTATTACTCGCATATCACAATAATTTGTTTTGTATCGTTTGAATCCCCTACACGGGACCTCTCAAAATTGTCGAGCGTGCGTTGCGAATGTAATAATATTACTGAAATTATAATGTACAGACATATTACTTTGTAGACTCCGAAAACTCGAAAACTTACTAGGCTACCTATTTAATAATAATAACAAATCTGTCGGGTCTTAGAAGTTTGTTGAAAATAGTTCAGTTTCACCAACAGAGATCATCCGTTCAAACCTACACTTCTATATTAATATGCTCGATATTTATAGGGAAATTAAATGTCTATTACACACATGATTCCGAGCAAAACCGTTGAGAAATTTCCTCCGTGCGTTTGTAAACGTCTATGATAAGTAATAGTGTTTTCGTTATCAATTGTCAAGTATTTCTCATTGTTATTATTATTATTATTTTGGTACGCGTTATAATAACAGTACATGCGTCAAAAATAATTTCAAAACCAATTATATTGACCCGAGTCCGACTACCAGCCGACTAATAAAGGTCGATTTATTGGACGAATATTTGAATAATATATCTGCCCGACTATAATTTAAAAAAAAAAAAAAAGGTAAACATTTTGGTGTACCTGCACATGCTTTACAACCGGAAATTTGTGTATACAGAGTGTTTTTTTTTATCATTAACCAGCAATCTCAGAGTGGTTTAAGTAAATTTGATTTCTGTTTTTTCCAGCCATTATGGAATCGTTAAAGCTTTAGTTTGAAACTAATTTTAATTTTTTACCTCTACTTCATGTACCTTAAATAAGTACATACTTTTGATTTTCAAATAGGAACTCCCCCCCCATTTTGAACACAGATTTTAATAGTGAATATTTTTCTAGACCTTTTTGTATACATAACCGTTTACGAGTTATAACAGTTTTAAATTTAGACCGGAGGAGTAGGGAGGGGTCATAGATAGGCAATATATATTTATTTTGGAGTAGAGGTAAATATTAAAAATGTTTATAAAATAAAGCATAAACCATTCCATAATGATTAGAAAAAACAAAAATCAAATCAACCTAAACAAAACTCTGAGATAATTGCTGGTTTATGATAAAAAAAAAAAAATCACACTGTATATTATAAATAAAAAAAAATATACATCGCGATCTTGTTCGAAAATTCACATTAATTAACCGATGAATTATAAATACGCAACACAAACAATATTCGAACTATTGGATCTGTATGCATCCATAATATTAAACTGGAAAGTTTCGTTTTCCTAGAAGCAAATAAATAATTATATTTTTGAATGTTTGTATAGCAATATTATAAAAAAAAAAACAAACGATTTAATATTTACGAGAAAAGGCTTTTCTTTTTTATATTAAAGTCGGGCACCTAATGAAATTATTTCGATAATCGGTTATTTAAACTTCTATATTTTCTTATTTCTCATTCATTTCTATTCGTTTCAAATAAAGTTTTGTTTAAACAAATAAATCACTCGTTAGTTAATCCGTATCGAACAATACAGTATAAATTACACAGAAAAAATTGTAATATTAATTTATATAAAAGTACTTCAGTTCCGGTGTAAATATAGGTAGTTTTTACTAAAATTGCATTGATTATTTTCCATAGATCTACAGAAGATTTACAAAATGTTTTGCCGGAGGCCTTGTTTTTTGTCGAGGCGGCCCTTTTACGACTGTTCTTCCCACCGCTACCTCAATTAATCTCCGTATATATACGGACATTTCTGATTCGAAACTTGTTTTAAATTTTTTTCGCGTTCTCTGTATACAAGTTTAATTGGATCGTCCAAATTATTTATTTTAAACTTATTATTTGCGATTCGATCGGCCGAAACATATTTTAATTTACAATAATTATTTATTCGAAATGATGATTTTAAAATTTGGATCACATTATTTTATTGTGAGATACGCGTAAATATTCTTGCGGACCAATAAAAATAAAAGACGGACATACTTCGCACGTGGGTGGGCCATTGTAACGTGTGAGAAGTTGGGAAGGTAGAGGGGAAATTTAATGCACATCTGTGCGCTACAACAATAAACCATTGCTAACGAAAAAACGATTCTGAGCGGAATCGATTAATAGTGTTGTTTTGTCGACAATATATATTATGTCGCATTATCGTAAAATAATTACACATAATGCATTAAATATTTTCTTTAATAATATTCGTTTAGCATTATATCTATTTTCCCGTTTTTCCCCAGTTTTTACTATGTTTTTCCCATTTATAGGGAAAATTCTTGGGAAAATCATAAAATGATCTCTTTAAAATATCACCCGGGGAAAATTCCCTTTCAGAAAAAACGCTATACTTGATACTACTTAGCAAGATTTCTGGTAGAATTTTTTTACACAAGATAAAAAAAAAAAATTAAATTAAAATAAATATCTTTGTAAAACCAATAAATTCTTCGCTGCATTCAGAATCTAAACTCATCAACGTACTACACATTTTTTAAAATAAAACTACTGTCATGTTTGTTCAACATGACAGTAATTTTAACGTCGCGTGGATTTTCGACTTAAATCGCATTTTGTTAATCTTCACGAGTTTATAAAATTATCATATTTAAACGGAAAACTAAATCGGAATACGTGATAGGAATTTGTTGTTTTTTTTTTATTTGATAAAGATAATATAAGTGCATTTTTTTTTATATTAAACAGAAAAATAATTTTTACATTATATCGGTTGTAGGGGGTATTACGCAGTAGATTCTAAACGGATTAATATAATATGTTTTGTTACTGATAAACGCATACAAATCAATATTATTTTAAATCGTAATAAATGTATAATAAAAATAAACGACGATGAAAAAATAAATATTATTATTATTATTTGATTTTTTTTTTTTAAGACCTGATATTACGCATATTTATTTAAAATCATTTCTAATGTCGAGGCTTTAGGATTCATTTTAACAGAAATCCCCAAAAAAAAAAAAAAAAAAAAAAAAAACCAAAGAACGGCCAACTAGGCAAAATAAGGTGTTCAAATAATACTAACTTGAAATTCGGCGCAAGACATTATCTATAAAGTTTAAAATAATGATACCCTTTTCGCCTCAAACTTGTCCGTTTTTCCCGGTTTTTTATAATTGTTTTGAAAACCGCAAAGAAATTCAAAAACTGACCTCTTCGATGCACCTAACGGTTTCCGATAGACCACGAAAAACCGCTCTTTTGCATTTTTCGATTGAAGCGAGATTTCCAACAGTAAAAAAAATTGCTCACATTATAGAAAATAACCAATATAAAGACACGAAGGTCTGTGAACAATTCATAAAAAATAACAGTGTTCGTTCGAGAATAATTATTATAAAACTAAGCATGAAAAATACTATATAATTATACCGTAAATAATATTGTGGGCTAATAAAAAATGTATAAAAAAAAAGACAATGTATTTTTAAAAATTATTTTCCAATAAATAATAACCCGTTTCCATAAATAGTCTGCTGCGAGTCGCAGCGTTGTACTCGAGCTGCTACGTATTTTTTTTCTTTTTAACATTCATCGGAGAAAAGAAATTATGAGGGTTTTTTTTTTTATGGGGATTTTTTTTTTTCGGTTTTTAATGGAAAACGAATTAAGTCCCGGTGACGGTACAACAACCCTGCAGAGCCTTTCTCCAAGTGCTCGCGGAATGAAAATAACGCGGCATAGACAACGTGTACGGCATTTATTATGTTATGTGTGCGCACTATTTACGTACACGGATATTGTATCGATCGAACGCAACGTCGTGTCTACACGCTTTCTTCGCTGTTTCACACGCGGGTTATAAAATTTTCGGCGATGTTAAAAGGCCGTGGATAACGAATTTCATAAGGCGTCCGCCGTTCGGTTTCTCGTACAATCACTGCGTTTTTCTCGTCCACGGCGGAGACGATGTTATTATGCTCTCGTACGGATAATGATTTTTCCGGCTCCGTGGCCATTATTACGTCGGTTCTCGTTTTCCGTAAAAACGTCACGCCGTTTTGCGCGCAAAAGTTTATATATATATGTATATACTCGTATAGGTATATGTAGTAAACAATTATTTACTCCCGAAGAAATCATCGCAATCGCGTGAGTCGAATCGACTTTTGTCGTCGTTATCGTAGAAACTTTTTTTTTTTTCGACACGTCCGTTAAGAGGACGTGTCGGTATTAATTTTGGAGACGGTTATAGACGATTTATCCGGGCATTTTCGGACGAAAAACTATATATGAAATTTTGACGACTGCGGAAATTGATTCGAATTCGCTTTCGATTATATTTACAATTAAGCCCATGCAGTCGTTGTCTCGAGGGTTTGTCGTGAAATCGTGTAATTAACGAAAACTATTAACGATAAGCCGGGTTTCGCGTGGGCGAAAACACTACTCCGGGCTACGGACTTTTTGAGAAATAGAATTTTCATCGTAAAACAAAGAGAGCATTATCGTGTACTGGACAACGTTTAGTTTTTCGATACCGGTAATATCATTATATTACGAAAAAAAGTTATTCGAGTTTGAAAAACTGTCAGACGGTTAAATAATAATTAATTTTTTTTTTTTTTTGGAAGTAGTAATGTTGACAAAATAAAATCAACGTTGCGCAGTAATAAGTTCTCCTTTCTGCACGGCGAGAATTCAATTTCTTAATTAATTCTATAGTCGGAGTATTTTTTTTTCCGCGCAAGACAGTTTTTTCAGTCGAATTACGGCCGATAATGACACACCCTCGAGAGTTTGTTCACTCGACTATCCGTTTTGCGATATTTTATTGTTAATTACAATCGTTTATGTTACACGAGCTAAACGACCGTAAAAATCGCCCGTCAATATTTCAGGTTAATCGAATACCTAATAATATTTTATCATCCCGTCCCGTTATACGCAGGTATAATAGATACCTACAATTAGTAATAATTAATAGGCTTACATACCCCCCCGGGGTGTGTATATTATTGTATTGTACGTCAAACCGTGTTTTAGAAGTTAATATCATATACATGAGAATCGATTATTTATATGGAATAGCTCAAGCTTTAATTCAACATCGCTATGCTCATTTCATCACCCCGATTCCGTATTATTCGTTAAATGAATGTGTTCTTTTTGTTTTCAATAAGAAATAAACCCCATCCTCCTATTAATGAACGATTTGAATAGAGAATATTTTCGAGTTTCGACGGGAGGAAGTTAATGAATTAAATTTATGTCACATACATTTTCAGATGATAAATTGATATCCATGTGTTTAAAAATTACCAAGTTCTTATTTATTTAAAAATCTAAATCGTGTGCTCGTTTAAGGTACAATAAGTATGGGTAAAAAATTGTAAATACTGTTTTAAAATAAAGCCCGAACGATTCCATAAAAACAATAGGAAAAAAACTGCTGTTTTATATCTGTAAGCGATGATAAAGACGATCAAGGCCGATTCTGAACAAAATTCGATTTAAAGAATTTTTTAAACTTACAATTTTTGTCAAAATTTTAAGTATGCGAAATGCTTGAATAACATTAAATACAACTTAATATTATGACGAACCTCGTGTTAAATTTTTAAACATTTTGTCTTGGCCAAAACAATTGTGTCCACATAAACCAAATTAAAACTAATACAACTCAAATATATCAAATGCCTTTAAAGAACTCGAAAATTGCCAGGCTTTTGACTCTAAAATTATTTTCAACAGAATAACAACAAAATCGAAAAAAACGAAATAGTTATTTCTATACACTCCTCTGTTTTCCGAGTTTGTATGAGAACTCTATGAGAATTCCAAAAATAGCCTCCATAATTCAATAATAAAAAAAAAAACAATAAAAAAAACGTCCATTTCAACTTTTGGAGATTGACAGAAAAAAAAAAGAAGCACGTGCACATCATAGTAAAACCAATACACGCACTCAGTATCTAAAGCAGAAGTCAAATTAGTTTAAAATCATTTGAGAAAATCTGTGGGTTCACTAAATGGATCAATATGAACAATACCTTTTTATTTTTTTGGATATTTTCTGTAAAAAAAAAAAAATGTTTTGTACCGACGATGACGTCGAGATGGAGACGTTTAGAAAAACAAACAAATGTTATGCATACGTAAACGACAGTTGCATTATGATAATTTAATATATTCGTAAAATTTCTCGTAAACGAATTAGATTACAATAATATGTATTTTTTGTTTTTGTTTTATCAAAACAGATAGTAAAATAATATAATGGCGATTAAGTTTTGTTAAGACGTGGGATTTTTACTCGGGATTGTTTATACACAGAATACTAGTTGATTATACATAATTAAAATTTTACAGACCTCGCAGGCGAACGATATTATTCAGATCGTTTTACACGATATTTAGTTTGAATATTCAACTTTTTATCCACAAAGTTCTATAAAATAACGATTAGCGTTTAGGTATATTTACCGAAATAATATTACGGACATTTTAGAATAAGAATAACTATATTATTTATCTACACGATTAAAAATACCGTGTACTTAAATATTTAATTTTACAATTAACTTGGTATTTGAATATTAAGTTCCTCTTTAAATTTTTTGGCTCAGCTCGCATGTAGTCGTCAGCGGAAATAATTATTCTATACGACGAAATGTATAAATGTTTATGTTAATAAATACGAGTATTAATACTATTATCACATAAATAGTGTATGGGTTTGACTGTTTTGTTATAAAAAAAAAAAAAGGTTTCGGTTCTGTGTGTAGAGAAAAAACCACTGTATATCAGTTTTACTGAGAAGAGTATAATATTGTTTTAATCTAGAAAAACATTTTCGCTAAGTTTTTTCCAACGATTTTTTTTACGTTGTACTTGACAAAATGTGAAATTTCTCTTCTAGAGTATACCCATCGTACATCCACTTTCGATTTTTAATGTATTTCCCGAAAATCAAAAGAACAAAAGTCATTGGTCAGAGGACCCATCCGGACACCCATGCAAACTGGACTTTACAGAATTAAAACTTGTATTCACGTTGACAGAATAAATGATACTCAAGCACAACTTGTACGCAAACCAATAACGCAAATCAAATTAGGCTGATACTGCTTATGGGCGTGCCACTGTTTTAGGAGGTAATTTGGAAGGGAGGATACATAAAGGCATTTAATATACAGGATGCCCTACAATGTTATCCGTGTGCTAATTTGTGTGCACGAGAAAACTTCATAAATATTCGTTTTTGTTTAAATCGGGTTTTGTGTCGGGGGGGAACAAATGTAGAGAAGAATCGAATTTTAATTTTTATCCAGTGATTAACACTGAAAAAAAAAACTTTTTATTTTTACTTTTTAAAATTTCATAATAGCCAATTTGTAAAATATATTATTCTAAAAATTATAATGTATCATACATTCATATCCGATCACTAATTAACTTAATAACAACCGTTTTAATATTTAGATAAAGGTGTGAAAAGCGACACTACAATTTTTGGCAATAGAGAATTATAATAATACAAGTTAAGGAATGTTGAACTTTTGTCATTAAAATGGCTATTACTAAGAAACTATTTATGGAATAGGAATGTATAATACATTAAAATGTTTAGAATAATAAATTTTACAAATTGGCTATTTTGAAAATTTTAAAAAGTTAAAAAATAAAAAGTTATTTGAATCGACAAACGATTCTGATCAGAATATTAATAATCATATGGCTCCTTTATGTTTCCAAAGTAACCAAAATTGTATACAATAAATTATTTGTTTTCCTCATTTATTAATAAAACTATAAGGAAAATCATAAAATGACCTTCCGTTGTAACATAATACATTATTTCACAATATTACAAGACGATTTGATTAAAGTTTTTGATTGGAGTAAAATGTCTGGTACGAAAATTGTTCAAACACAAAATAAAAAAATACCATAATAAAACATTGTTTTTTCAATATTTACTTCAGATATCATAATATTGTTTCACGATAATTTACCGATCCATGTACGTAATTAGGTTCCTATCAAAATACTGGTAGGTATGCTAAAAGCTGTAAATTTGACATTGTAAACTTTTTGATAGTTGTGACACGGTTTATTTTTTTTTCGGTTTGTATTTGAAATTCAACTAACTATATCATGCCGGTCCCTAAACTAATATTTAAACATGTAAAGAAAACATCCGTTTTTCCAACGCCAGTAAACTAGTACAGGGTGATTCATTCAATTATGAGTCGGCGATTTTCGTGGAGGATTTTAATTTAATTTTCGTTTTTTCCTCGTATCATTATGGAATAATAATTATTAAGGCTTTTTATTTTAACAACATGTTTTATACTTGCCTCTCTTACATTGAATTAATAGACCGCTGATTTCCAACAAGAAACTCCTCCTTCGTGATAAATGAATCACCCTGTATACGTATACTTAGTGTATACAAGTAATCATTGAAGCACATGCCTAATGTAATATAACGTTTCGGGGAGCTTATAAATAGAATATTCTACTTGCGTACTTGTTATATAATAGGGATTGCGGGATAAACATATTATTCATATATTATTATTAACGTGACTGGAAATCAAGTCAATAGTACGTTAAAATATGTTCCAATAGTATTCAATGATATGATACGATTGGATTACGCGAATTTACGCGTATAGTTATATACGAGTAATACTATCCGTACTCGGTCTACAGAAAAAATAATTTAACAGGCTGTGTAATATATAGTGTATATAGAGTGATCGTATTATCACGATTCAAAGAACCATCGAATAGATATTTTCTTTTTACATATATACTGTGTACAAATTGCTGCCAGAAATCCTGTTCCAATTTTCAAGTTTAGCATCTTTTCCTTAAGGAAATTTTATCTAGTTGTTATATTAAGAAGGTCATTTTTTAATTTTCTAAAAGGTTTTCAAAATAATCTGGAAAAAACGGAAATATGTACCAAACTAATTCCATTATTATTTTAAATCTTGTTTTTTTATTTTTATTGAGTTAAAAATATTTGTAGAATTATACAATTTTGACTTAAACTTATATTTAATTTTTCTAGGCGTGGTAAAATTTTCAAAACATTTAACCTATTATTTAGCTGTATATAAACATTTTAATTTTACGAGTTTTTACGTAATTTTTATTCGGTAGTTACTCTATGGATATAATGGTTAGACCAAACGAAAATGCTTGACAATTTATTAGGAGTTTCACCATAAGTTGTACATAGTAATCAACAAGAAAAAGTTGAGTTTAATGTAGTTATTTTTTATAACAATTACAATATCAAATTTTGACGAAAATCCTCTTATATTATGACCTTTCAAAACATGTGTAACCGAATTTCGCGCCTTATTTCGTTTTTCATTAACATTGGTTAACCGTTGTGTACAGATTAAATTCTCCTCTACATTCTACCTTTTTGACTTCTTACATACAACAGTAGACCATTCATCGTGCGAAGTATGTCAGTCTTTTTTTTTTTTTTTTGACGTTGACTAATAAAAATAACATTATATTATAAATACAAGCTCCTACAACGTATAAAATATCCACGGAATAATTAATAAAATTATCTAAACATGCAGAATACAAAGTTACACTTTTCGAGTATTTGTTTCACGAATAGAATAATTGTATGTAGGTAGTTACTTGGAATAAATTGTCCCAGAGCAAAAAAAAAGGAAAAAAAAGTACTTCGCTTTGAAATTTGAGAACTGTATAGAATATTTCAGTATGCAAAAAAATATATTAATAAACAGGTAAGCGCTCGAGTTGCAAAGTAACATAATATTATCGATTAGGTATATAAACTGAAAGTGAAATATCTTTCGAATTTGTATTGTATATATATATATATACAAGAACGGTAAAGAACGGTTCAGTATGAGTTCGGAACGGTAAAGGCCGCGACGTAGCACCGAAGTCGGTTGTTTGATTTATTAGACGTAACAATTATTATTATTGTCGAAAAGTTTCTTCTTGTGGACGGCGGGGGGGGGGGTTAATGGTAGGGTGAAACTAGAAACAAAATATTTGTTTTCCCTGTACAAGCCCTGCGGTGGCGGTGCCACTAGAGTTGAAACGTAAAAGCATTTATCACTTTTGGTTTCGAGAGAGAAAAAAAAAAATAAAAGACTACGCGTTTTAAGAGCGATTAAAAGGCCTTTGGCGACAAAACGAAGACGGCGGAAAACATCCGTAAGTATACAGTATACAGGGTTAGGTCATTTCGCGTGTTTTGTGTTTGCTGCAGCAATTATTTTGCCCGTAAGTCAGTTTGATGTTTCGGCAAATTATGCGTGTTGTGCATTAAATCGAAGCGCTCGGAATTCACCGGCAATAATAACATAATACGTTTTAATACACCGCTCGGTTTTTTCCCGGCCATTTTTCATAATATTTTCGACCAAAGAAATTGCGTTTATTCGCGAACCACTGTTAAAATCTATGAAAGTTCCGGCGGTAAAAATCGGAAGACTCGAAAATTTGTTACGCGCGAAAACGGACGGTCCACATCGTGTGACGCGTAAAAAATACATGTTTTTTAAGGGCGGCGGACGGGAGGGATGTTGTGTTGCCGATGTCCCGTGCTCAATGTCGATACATACTACGGTGCGTGTACACAATCGGAATAGAGCGGGTGTTCGTAATTTTACCATTATAATGACGTGTTTCGGCATGTGGCGTATAAAAATAAAACAAAGCACTTAAATTCACAGAGGGCGGGCGATTCCTGCTTTGTAACCGAACTCGGCACAAAATCGTTATTCTAAAATGAATAATATTATGCATATTGTTATATTGTTACGATCGTAATAAAACGATCTCTAGACCGGTGAATGACAACGTAATCAGAGTGCGATGTGAAGACGAAGAGAAAACAATACAACGATTGAAGGAAATAATACCTATTTAAAAGACCGTTGAAAACGGAATACTGCGATACACTGGGCATGTGCGTTTACTACCGTTAAAATCCGCTATATTACGGCGTGTTTCTGGAAAAGAAAAACTGACCGGGGATGAGGTGGGAAAGATGTTAGTAAACATGTTAGTAAACATGTATACGTGAAACGCATTTCCAGAGCTACCTGAAGGGTTGTGAAGCGGGATGGTTGTAGAGGTCGAATAAACCGAAATAGTTTTCATCAAGTACCAAGTATAGGTATTATATTATAGTCACCTAATCCTGATTTCCTTTTTTAAAGACGATATTGCGAATTTCTTCATTCGCCCACGTCAAACCGTTATTTTCGTATAGGATTGTGCTAAAACGGGGGAGCTGGTGAACAAAACGGTGAAAAATTAGACGTTCCTCTTGAAGTTTGGGACGAGTTTTCTGGTAGAAATCGAAAACTTAAAAATTACGAAATCAATACATGGTCGCCCCAACACACCGAATATACCCGAGACGCAAAAAAAAAAGTCTCTTGTTACTATTAAATTTGGAACAAGGAAGAAAAGTACAGAATAAATTTTAAAAAAATCACGTATTTCAGTGGCGTAGCGAGGGGGCTGTTTTGGTGTTCAAACACCCGTCCTTTGATCATATTTATACCAAAAGTCGTAATTTTTACTATATGCAGTTATCAGCTTCTTACGAGATGTGTTGTGTTAAGCATAGATAATTATTAAGTATATGCCATGTTCGCACAATTAAGTTACGAAGTTACAATTTAACACAAAATAAAAACACACCCTGAAAAAAAAAAAACCTCGTCATTCACCATAGTATTATTGCAAGTATCTCGAGTCCGTCTTCCGTTGAGCGAAAAACAATAGTATCTGTCGAAAAATTTCGCGAGCGGATGGTGGTTGGGGGAGGGGTAAGGGAGGAGGAGGGTTCGAAATACCGTTTATTTTTGCCCGCCGGCTTCACTGACCTGAGTAACGGATATTCGCGCGGACCGCGTTCCTCCGAACGCTCGCGTGTTCTCTCGTCTCCTCCTGTCGGTACTTTGTCGACTCGACGGCGGCTGAAGGGACGCGGCGGCGTCACTGTTATGATAGCCGTAGACGTTATCGACGCGCTATGTACGCCGTCTGTATCGAAACGCGATTTACGGAATAAAAACGAAAAAAACGAAAAAAACGCTCTCACGCGGGGGCGACGGGTGTCATCGGCGGCCGGCGCTAAGACGACAAAGCGTATGATTACAATAAATATAAGCGATGTAAAGACGACGCGGCGACGACGACGACGACGTTTGACTGTCAGCCACCGACCGGGACAACCAGCAACCGGTTGTGTATTTTTGACGGGAGGCGGGCCATGTGTTTCGCCCGGGCTGCACACGGCGCGCGGCGGCGGGCGAGGAGCAGATGTTCGGGCACGCGACAGCCACCGCCGCCGCCGGGGACAGCAGCTGCAAACCCGCGCCCGTGGAGTGCGTAATATTATATTATTATTATTATTACGGCCGGTGTGTGCGTGCGTGCGTGCGTGTGTGTGTGTGTGCGTGTACACCCCGTTTTTAATACATAATATAATAATACCTACGCGCACTTATATATTATTATACAGGATGTTTTATTCTACAACGCCGGATTTCATTGCGCGCCTCGGCGTCTTCGTTTTTTGTCGCGCCAAGTTCCGCAGTTTTCCCGCGCGTCATTATCGCCCTGTTGTCCGTCCGTTTTCCCGAGATCCTTGTCCGACATTTCCCTGCGAACGTCCTCGGCGCGGCGGTTTCGCGTATTTCGGTCTTCCGCTCTTGCCGCCGAATCGTTCGGCATTATTGTTTCGGCGAGTTGTCGACCCGTCGTCTTATGCCCACCGTCGTTATCCGTTTAGTAACCGCGACGACGGGCTTATTTCGAACGAAACTTTATACATAATAAAAAAATTAATTCTCCGCTCAGCGCTCTTTCGGTTATTATTACTCGCCTTATATCCGCTTCGCGTTTAGACGTGTTTTCTTGCAATGAAAACAAAATACTTCAAAGAAAGAATTTGAGTACACGTGGATATCGATCTAAGATTCCGGTTCTCTTTACGCAGTTTTGTATCGTTACTTCTTCGCAGGGGTTATTTTAGATCTGTCATTGTCTATACCGATTACACAAACTGCAAGAAAATCGCTACAAACTATTTCTAAGCTCGGACACTTCTGAAGTCAATTGAAAAAAGTATACCGGACATATTCGATATGTTGTGTTTCAGTAAAATCCCACGAAACAGTTACAAACGAAGAGGTTTTTATACATAATAGAGAAAAACCGGTGAGTGTAACGAGATAAGTAGATGGGACGTTTATTAAAGCGCGGGAGATTGCTAAAACCAATAATTGAAAGAGACGTGGAAAGATGTAGGCCAAGAACAGAACATAATACGATCCACATCACGAAGGACGAGAATAGGGAGAAATACAAGGATCTAACGGTATTATTATACAACAGGGAAGTATTACGATCTACGACAAATTAATCTCGGGATTATTAACAAGAAGAGATATAACACCCTGTATAATATTATGTGTACCTATTATGTACGGGCTTGGCGGCAGTATACGCGCGCAAAATGCGAAAATATAACGGGGACGAGTGGTGGCGACGGGGTGGCGAAACGGTTTTTGCGATTTGATTCGACTAAGTCTCCTCGGGAAGGGGAGTGGAACTGTAGCTGGTAGTAGTGGCACAACACACGTGCACGGTGTGTTGTTGTTTTTCATTTATTGTTTTCGTTTTAAACGTATACAAATTATTATTTTTACTTCGTGAGGTAAGTAATTATTGTGTTCGCCTCTTGAAATTTCCGAGTTTTTTTAAATTATTGTTAGGCTTTGTGTGGACGAAAATGTTTTTGGCCAAACGAAAACGCTTGGAAATTCAACGTGGAAGTTCATTATATAAGTTGTACTCAGTGTTCAAAAAAAAAAAAAAATAATTAATTAATTAAATACAACAACTACTACGTAGTTTTTTTTTTTTTTATAAGGTTTTTAAATTAAAATTACGACGAAAATCGTAAAAACTACGACATTTGGAATAGTGTTTAAGCGAACATCGCTCAGAATCGTATTTCCTTATCCATATGATTTATTGCTGCGTACAAATGAAATAACTCT